>JAANBC010000007.1:0-191736 GCA_014621405.1 Stylonectria norvegica | reverse complement strand
ATATAATTTAATTTAATTAAAGTTTATTTATTATTTAAAACTTTAAATATAATTATAGTTCTTATAAGTTATAATATTATTCTTATTTTCTATAAAAGTAAACTCTTTATAGTATATAACTTCTAATAATCTTCTTTTCTAGAATTTATTTTAGGAAATCTATACCGCTTTCCTGTTTTAATAAGTCATACTCTGGGATAAACTGCATATATACAACCTCCGGGCTCCCAGTTGTATCTTTTGTATATTTAGCAGCCCTTGCGTCAACTACCTTCTTTTTATATCCATTCGCTATAGCAGCATTAACAAGCAGCTGATCCTGGCACGCGCGTTCAAGTGCGATAAAGAATGCAGCAGCTTCTGCCACTGTACCTCCACAAGTTAGGATTCCATGGTTTTGTAAGATGATATTCTTTTTCATGGGTCCCAGAGCTTCTGCGAGTCTGTCACCTTCGGAAGCGTCGATAACAGGTCCTCCAAAGCCGGAGTATACAGCAAGGTCTCCGTAGAACATGCATGCATCTGTACCCCGTTAGTATTGATTTCATGAGACTGTAACAATCCGCAACAAAGCAAATCTTGTTGCTTCCAGGGTCAAGTTGCATTGGGGTTTTACCTTGACTTAACATTTCAATTTCCATTCCAAAAGCTGACCATGCTCGGCTGTACGGTGCATGACAATGGCAGGCGGCATTAATATCCGGTCTTGCCTTGTGTATCTTTGAATGTATCACGAAGCCGGCGGTATTGACCTTATGTGGGCTTTGTGACAGACAATTTCCTTCCTCATCGATATGAATAAGATCCGAGACTTTGATCGCTGCAAAATGCATTGCGTAAGGGTTTATCCAGAAAGTAGCTGGATTGGTTGGGTCTGGACAGTGAGGTTAGAATGAAAGTTCAGACGTCTCCTAACATGCCTAAGTGACATGGAACAGCTTTGAAGAAATCTCACCTCTGAGGCTGATATGACCACTTGCGCCATCTGCGAAGCCTAATTTGGTAAATATCCTGAAAGCCGCGGCCATGTGTTGTTTCTCACGCAGCAAAAGGTCTTGCGGCGTAGTGCAAACAGGGATCAAATGCAGCCGTCTCGGTCCTCCTTCGTGACCGACTTTCGTAACAAGGGCACTCTTACTGTCTTTTTCCCGACTACCCAAAGAGCTTTCACCTTGAGTGCCCCCAGACGTAAAGACAATGGTATTACTTTGCGCCATAGTTTCTTGATGAGTAAAAGGTGATTTCAACACAGTAGCCTGGGGATCTGTGAACGTTTGCTAATCTAAATGCATTGATGCTACTATATAGAACTTGTTCAGGGAAATAAGACTTTCAACCAGCGTCTTCCGCCAGTGCGATCGCGTCCAACTCATTACAAATTGACAGGGCTACCAAATTGGGCCTGCGGGTTGTTCCATTACCCTTTACGGCTACTAGACAGGCTAAAAGATAACATACTACGCAATCTGCCGTACTTCCCTTAGTAGGCAAGAGGACACAGCCTTACTAAGAAATGAAAATCAGCATAGGCCATAGATGCTCTACGGGGCACTTTAAGTAGATGAAATATTGCCAGCAAATGTTTCACACAGTTGCAAAGTAGTGAATGCAGCCTATAGCAGTGCGAAAGTTTACTATCAAATTTTTATTCCGTGTAAGATGTCTACACAGCCGAAACCGAAAATTCTTGCTGTCGTATGCGCGGAATATGCGGGCAAGGATTACATCGAAGACTTCAAAGCAGAGTACCAACTTGATGTGTGTATATTGCGTTTCAAAAACGACATAAGACGACCTACTAAACGCAATTTGGAACTAGGTCCTCAATGCGAAGACAAGGGAGGAGGCCAAGCTTGGTATTGCTCGAAGGCTGGCAGAATCGGGCCTCTATCTAGCATTTATGATGTTGTGTAAGGCCCCGCTTCATCTTGACAACCGTACCATATATCAAGAAGGCTGATTGGCCATGGGTCTGCTAATTAGTTGGTACCCGACCATATGAACCATTCGACGAAGAGCTTCTTGCACCTCTTGTCCCCGACTGCAGGCTTTTCGTCTCATCCTCAGCTGGATACAATGAGTTCGACGTGCAGTGGATGACAAAGAATGGCATGTGGTTTTGCAACACGCGAGACGGCGTGGCTGAAGCCACAGCAGATATGACACTATATCTGATCCTGGCAACTTTGCGTGATACATCTCGAGCCGAAAGGTCTGCTCGTGAAAATAAGTGGAAACGTGGGTGGAATCCAACTTGCGATCCTTACGGGAAGACTATTGGGATCGTTGGCATGGGTCAGATCGGAAAGGTAGGCTCACTCGTCGAAAGCCGATGCATCCTTTTGCTAACATAAAGATCTGATTAGTACGTGGCTCGCAAAGTGCCAGTCTTCAACATTAAAGCACAATATTACAATCGTACACGGCTACCTCTTGAAGTAGAGAAGGAGTATAATGTCACATACTGCCATTCCCTCAAGGATCTCCTGCAAACTTCGGATATCGTTAGCCTTCATTGCCCCTTGAACGATAGCACGACCAACCTGATTTCGGCTAAGGAGTTTGCCGAAATGAGAGACGGGACGATCTTGATCAACACAGCACGTGGTCCTATTGTTAATGAAGAGGCCCTCGTTGCAGCCCTCAAGGGTGGGAAAGTATTGCGAGCTGGGCTAGATGTGTTTGTTGACGAGCCAAACATCAATCCCTGGATTCGGAACAGTGATCTCTGTACGATACAGCCTCACCTTGCAGGGTTAACGGATGAAGCGTGGAAGAGATCAGAAAGGGAATGCTTCGAAAATATCCGAGCATTTCACAAAACTGGAAAGCCTCTAACGCCTGTGAATAAGATTCCTTGAAATTAGTATTTCTTTTAGACAGTTTCTCCCTATAGGCTTAGTGTTAATTAGTAGCACGTTCAGGTGTACTCAGTTCTGTTTTGGGTTGCCCTTAATTGTGATTATATTATTTCACTATTAATCACTGTCCCAGTGTCAGGTCTCACGTTTGTCATGAACGACGAAAAGAACGTTTCCATGGCACCTGACATCTCGACGTTCGAAACGTTCATCAGCCATTGCGACAGTCCTGAGGCAAGATCCTGGTCATCACCTTGAGTGTATAGAGCGACGCCAGTAGACCCCTGTTTGTCTAGGTATTGCTGCCCCGCATCCGTGACCATGCTCATGGTTTTGGAAGTCAGTGCCTCGAAGATGTCTCGATACGGCGCAGCGGCCGTCCATCTTTCTGCCATAACTACAAGCACCATCGTGCAAGCCATGCACGTACTGCTGAGATCGTCGTGTCTTACAGAAGCTCGGACAAGGGGCGAAGTCCAAACGTAATGAAGATAGGTCAAGCCAGCCAGGAAGAGGTTATGGAGAGCTTCCCAGGTATACCCAACTTGTCTTCCTAAATATATCTGACGGTTAACGATGGCATATATCCCTCGCTGAGCCCAAAGACTCCATTAAAGCATCCGTAAGGGAGGGATCTTCCGCAGAAGGATTTTGCGTAGTGATTCGACCCCGATATAGAAGCAGGATTGAATGGTGATAGGACAGCTCAAACAAGTCGTTAGATGCCCAGAGAGAGTGTTCGGCTAGATATCGCGACGTTGGTGGTGGGATAGTTCGATGCCAAGCCCCTAATTCTGTTCGCAAGCGAGAAACATCGACATCTACTGAACCAGCAGACTTTCTAGAGTCGTCGATCCCTGCGTAAAGGAGTGTGTGAATCTTGGACCATATTCGATGCAGCCGAAACATGTGTATTGATCCGGACATGTCGGTTGAGCGTTCGCTGTCACTTGCGCGTGGTGAGCCACGCATACCGTCTTGCGTGACCATGCTATCGTCGATATCGAGAGGGTACTATATCATTCAAAAACTATTAAAAACAGTCCAGCGCGTGGATCGGTGCAGCAAAGCGATATAAATCTGGAGAAAAAAAAATGGAATGACTCTGACCTCAACGTCAATCTCATTCTCCGGAATACCAAATGGCCTGCCAAACGTGATAGATGCAGATCTATCCAAATCATATGCGCACCAAAATACGCGCTCTAGTTGGAGAGGTCCCAGGTTACTAGCCATCGCTAGTTTACTTGGACTTCTATGATAGCCAAGCTCAATACATTGGCGGAGGGCCATGCCAGATAGACACCTATATATATTGATTAGACAACATACATGTTGGAATGTGATTGTACTCATGAGGGCTACAGACCACACCGATCCAAAATGACAGGATCGGAGAGAGTACAATGCAGAGCAAAGTATAGCCTGTATAGATTCGAGACCGTTAATTTGCACGACGGCATCTAGATACACTTGGGCAGATCTGAATAGCCTCTTCGGAGATGTTTAGTGGCATTTCAAGCTCATCGGAATTGCGCTAAACACGTACTTCTGATGAATATGCTGTATTCCAAGGCAGCACCAGGCGCCCCAGAGCATAGACCTGTTCACTGTATGAGCGAGTGAGATCGGCGGGATTCAGTCCTGTAGACGCATATTTACACACCATGTTTACAAAAAATGGAATAGAGGGCGGAAGACTGGTCAACGTATCGTCTAATGTGAAACTTTCCACCATGGTACGCTCCCACGTTCGAAATGTGGGCTCGTGAAGGAATGGGTATTGTGGGTGTATGTTATCGAAGTATGACTTGGCTAGAAGTTCTCGCCCGTCGGCGGACGGCAAAGGACAAGGAGTAGCGAGAAGCGAATCATAGCTGGTCATCATAGGATCAATCTGATCGGCATCGCCCTGCACTTTCTTCTCTTGGCTTACTCGGCGCAATGCAGAGTTGATCAGTCGCGACATTGCAAGAGCTGATGAGGTTCCAAAGAAGTGAGGCTCCGCGTTGGGTGCATTGACGGATAGTAGGCCGATCTTGGATGAAAGGTCCGTCATACCGTCCCATTCTTCAATGGTTCTTGCCTGTTGGGGCGGCGACTGATATTGTACAAGTCTATCGAATTCGCAATTGTCGAGGGTGAATTCCAAGACTGGATCCGCGGTATCTAGCTGTTGGGAACCTTGAAAGGTTTCTGGAAGAGTTGGGACAGTCGCAGCGCCTGATGCTGCCGCGTCTGAATGAAGGTGATCATTGGCAACTTCTGGGCGAACTTCTTGTAACATAGCTTCGAGGACAGCAACACGCTCCTCCAAGGATTGAAGGTAATTTCGAGGGTGATGTCGCTTTGTAGCTGGATCTTCTATCAGGCAGGCTGCTTGGATCATAGATTACTCATTTATCAGCTGATCGACTTCAAAGAGTACTGGGCAGGCAATATATTTACGTCGTTTATAACGCTGACAGTTTCCGCAAGCAGGTATCTGGCCATCGCACTGTTGTTAAACAGGTGTTAGCTCAGTACGTACTCTCATATCTCACACAGAGACTTCTTCTCATGACCTTCTGTTTTCTTTCTTTACAGTGGATACAGGCCAGGAGTGTCCTGTCACCCATTTTCGCTCTACGGACCGCAGCACCAGGATGTATTCGGCTCATCCAAATGTGTTGAGACATAGCTGACGATCAGTATGAAGTTCTCCGTCTTCGTGTTTTTAGGACGTATTGTTTTTCAGCACATTAAATATCAAAGAATGAGAGAGTAAACATGAGTCAGTTGACCAACGACGGGCCCAACGTTTCTTCTTGTGAGAGTAAGTGGGGTTGTAGATTTACCCAAGGTATCTTTGGTATTACCGGCTATTATTAATAGCGCAACCCTCCTGACTTTTCTACACTATCCGACATTGGCTAGGCCAATAGCGCGTAATCTACGAAGTCAAACCGTGCTAACTACAGTACAGCTGGGACAAGATGGCTGCGATAAGAATGACTGTGCAGTGCAGAACATCTCAAGTACTTCCTATGACAGGCCAACTTAGCGATGCAACTAGGTAATGTAAGTCTTGCATTCCTTGGTGAATAATATCCATGGATACCATGCAAAGTATTTAGAAAGGCTCCCTTATTACTAAAGGGGTTTCCCGAGGTGCCACTGCCACTGTTCTCCTGTTTCCTGCGCTATCTTATCGTGATTGCATGACTTTCAATTTTCATTGCTGATCGGTCTTGATTCTCAACCGTTACCGGAGTCATCCATTAGCGCAGCTAATGCGATATACTATCACTTCTGTACCAATCAGGCGAGGACTGCATAGGCACTATGTCTAATTAGGTAACGGAACAAGGCGAACATGTTCGGTCAGTATGCGATTGTGGTGATTTTGGGTTCATCGTCGAAGAAACGTTTTGACGTTGAAACCTGTAGCATAGGGGCCAGGCAAGGTTAAGCTAAGCTCAAGTCCATGTACTACTATAGGTCACCCTTCCCAAGATCAACACTTGCCGGCACACATTGCGATACGTCCCAATCCGTCTGAAGCAAGTGATAAATCATAAATGGCCTTGCAGCTGCACTCGTAACTGCAGTCAACAATTCTTGAGAATCTTGCCTCAAAGAAGCCAAGACACGATAATATGGCCAAATCAGTCGAGGATTCGGGCTCCAAGAGCGCCTCGATAATCGAAATGGGACTCCGCGATGTCTCTGCAAGTTACGACGAAACACGTGGGGAGGTGCACGAGATCGACCACCTGTCTTTAAAGCGACAACTCAGACCGCGCCACATTTCCATGCTCGGTGAGTTTCAGAGATTGTAATATCATACATTGACAGCTCACTCGTAATAGCCCTTGGGGGAGCAATTGGAACCGGCTTGATCATCGGTAGCGGCTCAGGACTGGCCCAAGCTGGCCCGGTGGGTCTACTCATCGGGTATACAATCACAGGAGTTCTTTGCTACGTCGTGGGCCACATGGCTTCCCCTAGGTTCTGGTTTCACCGGATACGCTACCCGTTTCGTGGATCCCGCCCTCGGGTTCTCGTTAGGATGGTGGTGAGTTTCCCGGGGTCTGACCTCCAGAATTTCTCCTTCTAACCACTCGGGCTCGTTCTGTACAGCTATCTTTGCAAATACGCCCTGAGCACCGCAAACCAGCTGACATCGATGGCTCTGGTTCTTCAGTACTGGGTCGACCGTGATACTGTTAACCCGGGAGTTTTCATTGCCATATTCTGGGTTGTTATTCTTTTTATCAACTATTTTGGAGTGCGCATTTTTGGAGAGGCAGAGTTCTGGCTTTCTTCTCTCAAAGTAGTCATTCTTATGGGCATCATCATACTTTCTATAATACTTGCTGCTGGCGGGGGACCAACTCATCACGCCAACGGATTCAAGTAAATGCAAAGAACGATTCTGCGTTAGCATCTGATCAAAACTGACCACGAAACAGATACTGGGTCCATCCTGGAGCCATCAAACCATATATTATGAGTGAGTTGAAACATTCCACGTGTGAGAAACTTTCTGACATGCTTATTTGACAGCCGGAGCTACTGGCAGATTTCTTTCTGTGTGGAATTCTCTCACAGCGGGCGTTTTCGCTTATCTGGGAACTGAACTCGTCGGCGTTACGGTGGGCGAAGCTCAGAACCCTCGCAAGACGATTCCCCGAGCCATTAAATTAACGTTCTGGCGTATCAGTGTTTTCTACATCCTCGCAATATTCCTTTTAGGGCTCCTGGTACCTTATAACTCACCCGAGCTTCTCTTCGCCAATAAACAGGGAAAGACTGCAGCAGCATCTCCCTTTGTTGTAGCAGTTCAATTAGCTGGCATAAAGACGCTACCATCTATCTTGAATGGGTGCATTCTCGTCTTTAACTTCTCAGCCGCAAACTCGGACTTGTACATTGCCGCCAGGACACTTTATGGACTCGCACTGCAGCGTTATGCTCCAAGAAGACT
Organism: Stylonectria norvegica; assembly: GCA_014621405.1. Lineage (NCBI taxonomy): Eukaryota > Fungi > Ascomycota > Sordariomycetes > Hypocreales > Nectriaceae > Stylonectria > Stylonectria norvegica. The sequence continues at coordinate 183,906 of JAANBC010000007.1, read as the reverse complement.
CGCGTATACTGATAGTCGAGGTGTACCAATCTGGTCTTTATTAATATGCTCTTTACTTGCTCTGTTGGCATTCATGAACATTTCAACATCATCAAAGACAGTTTTCGGTTACTTTGTAACTTTATGTAAGTTGCATGGCATCATCCACTCGAGATTCCCCTACTAATATATTTCTTTTTAGCTGTAACCTTCGGGCTTCTCACCTGGATCACTATTCTGGTCAGCTATATTTGCTTCATCCGAGCTCGACGAGCACAAGGGATCCCGAGTAGTGATCTTGCATACACTGCACCTTTCGGTATTTGGGGAACCTGGATCTCTCTATTTTTCTGTATCCTTGTATGCCTTACAAAGAGCTTTGCCGTGTTTACTGGCAATCTTGCTTACAAAGACTTCATCACCGGTGAGTAGAAGAGTTCCCTAGTTCTCGCCGTTCCCAGTCCTAACATGTTATCATAGGTTACCTAGCCATTCCCATATACCTTGGCTTAATATTTGGATGGAAGTTATGGCACAAGACAAAAGGCGTCAACCCAGCAGAAGCAGACCTTTTCACCGGCAAAGAGAGGATCGATCGGGAGGAAGCCGAGTTCTTGTCTCAGCAGTCTGAGAAACAAACTAAACATCCAAAGCTAGATTGGTTCTATCAGCGAGTTGTAGGTTGGCTATTTTGATGAGAAGCACGGGTGTCATCCGGCAGGCCACCAGGGGATAATTACCATGTCAGGGGAAGGAGACAGTCAGTGGAAGTAGACATGCCGCCAGTTTAGCTCGTCTTCAGAGCTTATCGTCTTAATTAATATCACTTTATTGTTCTGAGTTTTTCCTTATTCCTTTTGTCTTATGCGTAGTTGATGAAAGGTAAATTAAAGGGAGGCAGTATGGAGTTTGGTAATTCATACTTGGAATATTAAACGCGACAAAGACTAGAGGGTCACCACTTAAGCGCATTTAGGAAATGTCAAGTTGCTCTGGATCAATAGTAACCGGTCAAATGTCAATATAGTAGGTCATACTGGTTCAGGCAGACTTGTACCAGCAAACTCTCATTCGCTACGTGCCAGCTTGGTACATAGATTAGGTAGGTCTTCGACGATCTGTGGATATTAAGGGCTGGAGGTATCACGATGCTACCTTGCAATGTCTGGTTCAAGTGTCGTGTTATATTAGAGTGTGATTTTGTTTCTGCAAAATGATCTAGTCTCCAGCCCTTTCGTTGAATCATAGTCTTTGCTCCTAAAGCTTTGCTTTCAACTCAGAGCTCACTTTGACCAAGTTTGCGACATCTTCTGCAATACCCCAACTCATTTCATAGCCTCTTCCGCCCGTTCCATACGCATGAATAATACTTTGACAGCTTCCAAGTCGTAATCTCCCGGGTCCTTGGTTCCCCCTACAATCGTTCCTCCATTTAAGGGGCGAGGTATCAAGAACGTCCACTGGCCATCGGCATGCTGCCTAGTTATAGTCTGGTGATAGGCATTCTTGACTAAGACTGTCTGGCCCCGCATAACCTTGACACTTGGGTCCAGATCAAAGTTTCTTCCGGAGCAGTTGACAACCAAGACTGGCATAGTAGGGTCTTCTGGATATAGGACTGAAAACGCATCTTCGATCTTACCGAGGCGCTTCTTTATCAATCTTCCACCGTGGTCGAGGAATTCATTCAGCAGCCATCGACAGTAGATGCGAACATTGACGCAATACGTCTCATATTCTGCACCCCAGATCACTTTGGCTGGCAGCTCGGACTTGTCCAAAATACGAAAATCATCGTCTTCCCCGGCAAAGGTTTGTCCTGTCCTGAGCATGTTGATGTCTTCAGATAGGCTTTCCACATAATCAAGACCCCTGGTGAAGTTTATGCCAGAAGCTGGCGAGCCTTCTGCAATCAGTTTCATGGTTTTAAAAGTGCGCAGACAAAATGCTCTTTCTCGCTTCAACTGCAAAGTTGTCCCTGGGATTGGCCGATAGTGAGCTCCAGCCCACATTGATGCATAGTCAGGTGAGAAATCGAGCGGCGGGTCGGTAGGAACTTCAGCTGCAACAATGGTGATAGATCGTGAAGCGTCTTGTTTTTGTAATACTATGGCCGTGGTGAGACCTATCACCCCGGCGCCAACAATGACGGTCGGTTGGGGGCTCATGTCGGGATTCTGATTCAAATGCTGAAGTATTTGAGCATATATGATGTTCAGTGCGAAGTGGTACTGAGAAAGAAAAGGTTAGAGCAGCCTGGCAACGTGAATTAATATTACTCTTCACTCTCTCTTCGTGTAATCAACTACCTTATCATAACACGGGGGAGTTGGAGCATTATTTCGTGACCGGATTCCTCCGCATCCTAATCTAGTTACTACTGATACCCAACTCGACACCGGAGACGCATGTGTAATCTTCAAGCCCGATAGTCGGAGTTCACCTTTCGAATTTTCATATGATTCGTAATGGGCACGAGCGAGAGCGTGTCTAGGCCATCTGTCTCCGAGGCTTTCTTTTTGTAAAGTTTAGATGATATGCTTTTTAGTGAATGTGGACAACAGATTTAGAATAGGAAATTTGATAGCGATCTATTACTTAAAAGCTTGCAAGGACTGCACATTTCGGATCTTCCTGCTATGTCATTTATCTATCGAAGCTATTTGAGGTTTTCCAGGGCCTTCACAGCCTCACAACTAGCTTTCAAGCCATCCGTAATAATAGCCATGTCCCCCTTTCCAACCACGAATCGAGCCCCAAGGCTGTTTATCACCCAGCTCAGTACATCTGGCAGATGGTTCAAACCAGCCACCCCAAAGACTTTCCCATGTTTCTTGCATGCTTTGCCAATCTTTTCTAGTGCTTCTTTCAATTTAGGATTTGTCCAATCCCCCAATATGCCCATTTCAATAGACAGATCAAAGGTGCCGACAAGGATACCGTCAACACCTTCGACCGCGGCGACTCCCTCGATCTCATCAAGACATTTAACAGTTTCGCACATGACAATAGCCATGGACCCATGCCGATCGAGTGCGGGCATCATAAGATCCTGTCCTAATGATGCACAGTTGAAGTGCGGGAAATGAGCTCCGCAACTGCGGCTTCCAACAGGAGGGAACTTTGTCACCCTAGTAAGTTTCTTTGCGCCCTCTAGAACTACTCGTTAGATTCGTCGCGTGTTGAAGAAGAGTGGCATCGACTGATGAAATGATCAAGAAAACGAACCAATGCCATCGCAATGCGGGAAAACCACCCCCATCGCACCGTTGTCCAAGACTCGTTGAACAAACCCATCACCGCATTGGTGGGGAACTCTAACAAAGGGCGTTACTCCCGCTGCGATCCCAGTCATGCAAAGTACACTCGCATCGGTTAAGGAGAGGGTAGTGTGCTCTAGATCGATTAGAAGAGAGTCGAAGCCAGCATTCTTTGCAGCAAGGACACTTTGCGAGGTCGGGACAAGTTTGAGGAAGACAGACTATGTTTCACTCAGTACATAAATCATAAAAGGTCGATAGGCCATCATACAGTACAGACGCGATCGTTTGCGACGCATTGCTGCAAGTTGTTTACCAATGCCATCTTAAATGTATAGACAGCGCGAAGCTGTGTGTGCGAGAACGAAATAGACTTGAAGGCAGTGGTTGAGTTCAGGTCACAATGTGAGAATGATACACTTCGGATAGGAATATAGTTGTATAAGCGGCTTTCTGGGGCTGCAAAGAATCAAGAAACTTTGCTAAACTAACCCAATGTCGGTGTATTCCGATTGAGATCTGCTTATCATAAGCTAACGCTATAATAGATTAACCTCTTCAAGCTGTATTTTGACTAGACTACGCTCGGCATCAGGGGACTTCCGCTTCCAAATTCGGAGTCGGAAGAACCCGCATGAGACGGGCGCAAATCTTGTGGCTATCAGCAAGAACACTTTTAATTAGCAGCGGAAAAGTCCCGAAACGTCTTGAAGAATATGCTGACTGTCGTTTCTATCTTCTCCACCCTGGCTAAATGTCATTTTGCTTTTTTCTCTTCGTTAATCATAAGGGTGGTGTCTAGAGCTGTTTGTCTGTGAAGTCGCTTACATTTTCGGAAACCATGGAAACCGCAGTCCCCCAGTCTATTACAGATCAAGATGATTCTCGCTTCATGAGTGGCAGTAACATTAAGAGTCCTATGGTGGAGGCAGTCGAAATGGAAAGCGTTGTCAACTCAGCGAACAGCACGTCTAGGGGAAATACTTTCTCGACTGTGCCGTTTGGATTGGTCCACCCGGATGAGGTGCTGATGCGAAAGTTGAGAACTGATACTTCATCTGATAGGGTCGACCTTGTAGCTGGAGTCTACCGGAACGATGCTGGCTTGTATCACGAATTTGAGGTGATAAGAAAAGCAAAGCAGGTCCTAGCAAGAATGGATCTTGGTCACGATGTGAGTTGGGCTTTGAAATCTCTCTTCGAAAACTAGTACTCGTTGTGGTGCAGAAATCAGCACCGAACCTGATTATTCTAATTTCTTAACAGTATATACCCATATTTGGAATCCCTTCGTTTAGGGAGGAGGCCCAGAAATTGGGTTTTGGGGCTGAGAACGATCGTCTGCAAGGTGGACAGGTAATAGTTCTTAGACTCGAGCCATAATAGTCGTGATGACTGATACCTCTATCAGGTAGCTTCTCTCCAAACAATTGCTGGGTGTGGCGCCAACAGAATCGGGGCGGCCTTTCTGAAGCATCATTTCCCAGAGTCATTTTCATTGCAACAACCTAGTGGCAACGCCGCGAAGGTCTACATCGGAACGCCTGGCTGGAGGAATCATATCCCTCTCTTCAACCACGCAGGTTTTGATATCGTAACCTACAGACATTACGATCCGCTCACTCGACTTGTCGACTTCTCCGCTATGACCGATGTAATTCGGTCTGCTCCTGTGCGAAGCATTTTTGTTCTTCAGACATGCTGCCATAACCCAACGGGAGCAGATTTGACTCACGAGCAATGGAGATCAGTGGCTTACGAAATGGAGGCCCGTCAGCACTTCCCCTTTTTCGACCACTCGTATGCTGGATTTGGATCTTCCGCGGGAGATTGCGGCGAGACTGATGCTTGGCCCATTCGATACTTCGTGAACCTTGGGTTTGACATGATTGTGGCGCAAACATTTTCCAAATGCATGGGTCTTTACGGTGAGAGGCTTGGCTGCCTCCATATCGTGTGTCAGACCGAGGATATTGCCACTCGTGCGCTCGACCAAGCACGATGCCTCGTGCGGTGGGAGTACAGCTCCCCTCCAGCATTCGCAGCTCGACTGGCCAGCATTATTCTTACCGACGAGGGGCTACGTGAATCGTGGCGTGGTGAATTGGCGGCTGCTGCGGCCCGTATTCGAACCTCAAGAGTCGAATTATATCACTTACTTACGACGTCGTATCGAACACCGGGAAAATGGGAATGCATTCTGAACGGTACAGGCATGTTCTCGTTTCTTCCACTTTCGCCAGAACATATCGAGATGCTTAGTAGCAAGTTCCACATCTGGATGCCAGACAATGGAAGGATGAATATGGCCGGTCTTAATGACCAAAACATAGATAGAGTGGCTAGTTCTATCAACGCAGTCGTCCAAGAGTCAGGGCTATAATATACGGTTTTACAATTCGCACAGAGTTTGCCACGTATTTTTCCTTATCTATATTAATAATAGAAATATATGTTATATAGAAATCACTCTTTTATTATTCGCTTTTTAGTAATAGAATCTTCATAACTATCGATTTTCAATAGATCTGGTTGACTTACTACTAATATTATAATCCTGCTATCGCCGCTTTTAAATCCGGTTGACTCTTAGTAAACAAAAAGGATTCAATCCTAATCTTTTTATCTTTAAGCTACTTGCGGCAAACACGCGTCTCTGGCAAACTTTTATCTAATCTAATACTTAAGCAGAATGCAACTGTTTAAATTCGTCACAATTGAAGGTGGTGGAGAACGGTTATCGAAGCCGACGAGCAGTATCAGAAGTCATGCGATCCGTGCCAGTCTGCGAGGATGCACCAGGAAAGGCTCAAAAGCGAGGAGAGGACGGGAAGACCCCCTTCTTGCAAGGGGGCGTGGAACAACTTCTGTGTCGTGCATGGAGCCCTATAACGATGAATCACGACCGTCATTTGAACACGGAGTCGGACGTTGGACCGAGTCTTCCGAGTTCACGGGGAACATTGAGCGCACCCCCAGCCAGTCACTGCCGGAAATTGGTGCGGAGGTAAACCACGGCTAACTCTCGTGTCGTGTACTCGAGAACTAACGGCATCTCACAACAGAATTTGCCACACTTTCCGACGTATCCTCTCAAGCCCCTCGCTGCTAGCAGCGTTGATCCCTTCAACAGCTTGCCCGTACCCGCGAATGCAGAGGTCAACTACCTCATTAAGTATTGTATTCCACACACGAGCAAAGTCACAGAGAAACACCGGGCTAATGAGTCGTTGTTGGAAGTTTTGATCAAGTTTGACCTCAGCTTGTCTGTAGTCGACCGACCTAAAGCTTGGTTCTCGTATGCACTACAGAACGCTTCGGTGATACACAGCACTCTTGCCATGGCAGCATGTCTATGGTCATTCGATAGCCCAGGCCTAGAGCCCTCGGTATATGTTGAGGGGATACGTCAGAAATGCGAAGCCGTCCACGCCATTCGTGCTGGTCTGATCACTGCTGCCTCTGCTCGAGACGACGAGATCGCTTTCCTGTTGACCACTATGGCTACGTTGGTGATTGTCGAGGTAACCCTTTGGCTCCTTAATAGTGGAATGATTGCTTACAAGCGACTAGGTTTGCGACAGCAATTTCGAAGCCGCCAAGCTGCACTTACAAGGTGTCCACCACCTTATCATATCACGAGGCGATCACGACTGTTTCAAGAATGAATTTATCCCTCGCAAGTCGATCAATGTGTATGACTACTACTGCGGTGACTTTTTATCTGATTGCTAATTCGACATCACAGAGCCAACACTCACCTCGCTGCCGCGCTGGGCCGAAAGCCCATGCTTTTGCCATTCGAGACCGGCGACATGCTCGCTACCTCAATCGAACAGCTCGCTCAGCATCCGCTATCTGGGTACTTCCCCAGCAATGTAAACTTTTCCTTTCAGGCGAAGATATTTCCACAGATACGACAGCTACTGCTAGCACGCGACTCCTCGACTATCTCATCTGAGTCCCAGCGCGTCACGCTCAATCTTGTGGACGACTCAATCCTACGACACCTCTATGAGACGGATGCCGACCAACGTAGTCTTGCCGGGATTTCTCGTGCCCTGATCCACGCTGCGCACGTGTTTATGTACGTTGCGTTGCGCCATGTATCTTCTGGCAGTCCTGTACTACGCGAGATGTGCCAAAGATTGCAACTCGCGGTCAAGGCTGTTGCTACGGAGGAGCCTTCAGCAGAAGACAGCTCAGCCTTGATGTGGATTGCATTTGTAGGGCAACTTGGAATAGGCCTTAAAGCAAAGTCTTGTCTAGCTGCACAATGGTACCTCAATCTGTTCCGATCCACGGCTTCAGAGTGCCACTGCCTCGGCTCACGCAAAGACGGCATTCGCGAAATATTAGCTAGTTTCTTGTGGGATGAGGTCTATTGCTTACCTTTATTGGACAGGTTGGAATATGGCGAAGCTAGCAATCAGCGCAGTTCGCACCAAGTCATGCAGCCCGCATCTGTCCCAAATAGGCAACATGTTTGAACAGAGTCTACAGCACTGTGTTCCCAATACAAGAATCTCCCGCATTCTCTACTACGTTGGCCTTGAGTTATCTTTTCGTTAATTCTAACTAAGGGGCTGATATCTGATGTCAGCTATAAAGCAGTGATGCCCAGCGAAAGCGAGCACTCATTTTTTCACCAACCTTCACTTTTCCGCTTCAGCAAACCGCAGCTGTACCAACATGGCGAAAGAACTCGTCCTACTAACCGGTGGCACTGGCTATCTAGGCTTCGCCATCCTCATAGATCTTTTGAGGAGCGGGTACCGAGTTCGTGTCGCGGCTCGCTCACAGGCCAAGGCTGACAACGTCAGTGCGGCTCCAGCTATTGCTGCACTAGGCCTCGTCTCAGGACAGTTGTCGTTCGCCATTGTACCTGACATGACTGCTGTCGGCGCATACGACGATGCCGTACAGGATGTGACCTTCATTGTTCACGCTGCAGCACCGCTTCATGCCAGTGAGGACAGCGCCGCTACTTCGAAGGACCAAATAGAGGATGCCCTTGTCACAACGTCTGTGCAAGGCAACTTGGGCCTTCTCAAGTCCGCAGTCGAGAAAGGCGAAAAGGTGAAGCGCATCGTCATGACCAGCTCCACGGTTGCCATCGCGCCGCCAGAGGTTCTCGCCGGCGACAGTAAGGCACTTGCGATGGCGCGAGGTCCCGAACATCGGGTAGTCGTCCAGCCGCCGCCATATGCGTCGGAAGTCCATGCTTACTGTGCCAGCAAAGCAGCAGCTCTCAACGAAGCGGAGGCGTTCATGAAGAAACAAACTGCGAGCTTTGACCTCATCTCAATCATGCCGTCGTGGATCTTTGGGAAAGACGACTTCGTCACCGATGTCAAAGGCTTGCGCACTGGGTCTACTCACGTTCTAATGAACGGCTTGTTGACCGGCAACCCAGGTGCGCCTGCGATTGGAAATGCCGTTCTCAACGCGGATGTGGCTCGCGCGCACGTCAGGGCGCTGGATCCTGACATCGAGGGGAACCAGTCTTTTGTGCTCAACGTTGAGGCCCAATGGGAGGATACGATACCCATCGCCAAGAGATACTTTCCCGAATCGTTCAGATCAGGCTTGTTTCAAGAGCGCAGTCCTCAGCCGACTCTTTCGGTGAAATGGGACTCAGGCAAGGTAATAGAGAAGGGACTGCTGCCATGTGGCTTGGAACGGCTGCTGACATGATCTATAGACAAGAGACATTCTCGGCATCGAGCTTGCCGGGTATGAAGCGATGGTAAAGGAGGTGGTCGACCAGTACCTCGAGTTATTAAGTCAGATTACTTCAGTCATATAGGTCGGGAAGGGTACTCCTCTGTCATCTGTCATATGTTATATGATTATTGCGAAGTCAGATAAGTGCAGCCATAGTTAGGTTTTGGAAGAAATACACAATGCAAGTTCCGGCTCACCTAACGAGCTCAAACCTCCATCGCGGTCATCTGCCCTGTTGTCCCATTCAAGCTTCTTGTCTCCGAGGCGCCAGCTCGAAATGAGGATCTTCGACAGTCACTAGGGGAAACGTGGACACAAAGTGCCATGTTGTTCAGCGATGTCATCCGAGCAATCTGTGACAGGTTCCACGTATGAGGTTGAAAAACTACCAGCCTTCTTTGCAACTTCCCTCAAGGTCAGCTGGGCGGGCTGCTGCTAAGGCGAGTCGCATACTTACTCAGGTTTGTCTTATTCCAACACCAATATAATAACGCCGGGTCTAAAAAGCACCCATCTTTTGAATAGAAAGCACCCATCGAGGTATCCCAGGTACCTGCACCTTATAGCACAAATACACATTCACATCAGGGGGGCTCCACTGCCCCCTAAATTCTATTCAAACGATGGGTGCTTTTTAGACCCGGCGTATAATAACGCTAGCATGAGGGTACATTACTGGGAGATTGGTCTTGTAAAACATCTATGTATCACTGTGGCTGTGAAACACCTATAGCAAGTAGCACTGATGTTTTGCTATGCATATTTTTGTTGAATTTCGGATCAGCGCTGTTGAGAAAGGACGGATCGTTCTATAGAAAACAAATGGTTGGCTGTTTCTAGCATCTGATCTCTCCGACATAGCATAGCCTACAGTAGGCGTGATAAAGTACCGACACACTAAAAAGTGCTAACCTAAGGAATTATAATTCTACTATTAATATCTTATTATAGCTAGAAGATACTATTAAATAATTAAATAAGATAGAAATTAGAATATAAGTATATTCTTATATATAAAATACTTTCTTAAAGCTTTTTTTGTTTTTAAAAACTAATATTATATATAGAAAATTAATTAAAAGATTTATAATAAATTATAAAAGTAGAGTTTTCTTTATATTATAAATATTAATTTTAGAAAGGAGATTGGGTTTATATAATAAAGCCTTTGAAAAAAAAATATAAAAGCTTTAAATAAATTATTTTATAAGAGTAAGTTTATTATAAATATTATATAGAATTTAATAAAAACACTTAAAATATATAAACTATCTTATTTATTTTAAGATTTAGTAGTAATATAAGAAAAATAAAAGCTTAGACTAAAGTTTTAAGTAGCTATAAATAGCTAAATATATAAGTTAATAAATTCTTTTTTTAATATCTTTAATAATTAATACTTATTATATAGAATAGCTTATTTACTTTTTTATATAATATTTTAAAACTCTAATAATAAATAGTTTTATTATAGCTATTATATTTACTTTTTTATTTTTACTACTTAATTTAAAGACTTAATATCTTTTATTAACATTATATTATAAGTATATAAAACTTATAATAAGTCATATAAGTATATAAACTAATACTAAGAATTAGTATTAGTTTTTATTATAAGATAGTAAATATATTATAGTATTACTAAGATATAGTAGGAAATAATCCCCTGTAAAATCCACTTTTTAGTGTGTCGTTACTTTATCTCACCACTATAGGCTACTTGCATCTCAGCTTAGCGCCCTTCAATTTTCTAAAGTCAATCAATACGTAATGGCATCATCCTTGGTAGTGTGCGTGCTGCATTCGTAGATCATCAAGTTCCACTTTTGTCAGCGCTTCTTCCGCGGAACAAGAGCCGGCATAAAACCCACCTACTCTGCCCAAGGTTGTCTTTCTTCCGCCAACGTCCAGTACTCAACACTGATGCTAATTGCACTGCTAAAATGCGGCAACACAAACTTCGCAAGGTTCGTCTAACGGTTATCATTATCCCAAACGTCACCGATCTCTCAACTTAACGACTATTGACCAGGCTTGCGACTTTTGCTATCGCAGGAGGATTAAATGTGATGCAAAGAAGCCTCGATGCTCTAGTTGCGTACTGCATAACTCGACCTGTTCTTTTGGTGCTACATGCCGCAAAGCCCGGGCTAAGCATCAGGAACCGGGCGAAGATGTCGAAGATCTGCGATTGAAAATAGAGCGGCTCGAATCCAGTCTTGGACAGGCTTTACAGAAGGTTGAGGAGCTTCAAGGCCTTGAACGGATATTAGACAAGGCCCCAGACGTTCCAGTTACCTCAGCTCTCGCTGCCGATATCGATGGAAACCGGGTCGAGGAGCTTCAAAATCTTGAACGCACATTAGACAAGCCCCCAGACGTTCTAGCTACCTCAACCCTCGCTGCCGATATCGATCAAAATCCGGTCGACTTGGTCCTGGGAGACCTTTCTGATGCACGTTTGGAGCTTCCACCGGTTCATGAAGTCCTATCCGCTTTGGAACGTTACCTCACAACGTTAAACGCGGTTCTTCCGCTGTTCCATCCCGGTCGGTTACTGCAGTCGGTTAACAACTGGTACGCACACCCTGTTCGAAGAGAGCGTAAAACATGGGCGGCAATTAACGTAGTTCTTGCGCTGGCTCATCGCCAAGCTCCCTCCGAGGAGGCGACGAGTGAGAGTGCGGCATTTTACCTTAACAATGCCCAGACAGTACTCTCTGAGCTGATCATGGGCGACGCCGATCTTCTCAGCGTCCAGATTCTCATCGGAATGGTTCTGCTTTTTCAAGGTACACAAGATCTCAAACCTGCGACGATGTTGATTGCCGTTGCTTTACGTCTGGCGCACGAGTTGGGCCTACATACTCGAAGAGCTGAGTACATCGATGCTTCCCACCTGTTGGAACGAGACCGAGTCTTTTGGATAGCGTACCTTCTTGACAGAGACATCAGCTTGCGCACAAGTCAGCCGCCAGTACAACGCGAATCCGATATCGACATTGAACGGCCGTTAGCCGAACCTGAAGATGGAGCTGGGAATGTAGTCGTTTCAGGGGGTAATTGCTCATATAACTTTTTCCGATGCCGCGTATGGCTTGCTCAGATTCAAGGTGAAGTGCACGACTTCATGGTTGCAGCTCGTGTCGGAAAGATGGACGACGACCAGCGAGACAAGAATATAGTTCGTCTGAATCGTATGCTGGACGATTGGATGTCCAGCATACCGCCATCGTTCCGACCTGACTCTGTGCTACAAGCTGGCCAACCAAACCTATGCAGAAGCTTTGCGATTCTCTACTCTACTCATCTTACCTGTCGAACTCATGTTTATCGGGCGCATGCCATGGCATCGGAGTGGATGAAGAGTCTACTGAGTTTTGGCAGAGCTGTTACGCAGCGCGGACATAGTGTTCCAATTCCCTTGCCAACACCGTCATTGCAGGATTGGGACCAACTTATCAACGAGACTCGTTCGTATATGGAGTTATTCTGGACCGTTGAACTACGAGACCAGGCGTTCATTTGGTCAGAGAACTGCACAAATCATCAAACTTAGGATGGAAACTGACTTTCTACATGTCGCAGGATGACCGCATGCACATATATCTCTGGATCAGTCTGTTTGACAGCCAATATCATGTTTAAGCCATGCCACGCGAGTATGGAAACCGATCTATCACTGATATATCTTTCCATTTCTCTATTGGAAGACTTAGCACAGCAAACGGGTCACGAGCCTCTGAAGGATCTACAAAGCATATGCAAAACCCTTTTACAGTATGCACGTGCATTATCTTCGGGGCCTGACCTCTAGGATACTAGGAAAAGGGCAGGCGGGACTTCATGCTTGCCATGATAAGACACACACTCTGCATCTAAAAGACCATAAATAAGCCTAGGAAATTGAGCGGCTGGCTGGCTGCATGGTATGCTTCGTGCTGCACTTACGAGTAGTAGCAGACTTACAGAGTCACAAATCAAGTATCGCAGGCGTGCCAAGATGTGATACAAGCCCTTTGGTTTCGGCACCTATGCGGCGATGATCTACCAGTGTACTAGGTAAATAATAATGTGGCGGGACTACATGTCGACGCCATTCAGAGCTACCCTTAGTAGAGATGATGTTCGGATCTCTTCCGCTCGAGCCTTGAGTTCTTCCACGTCCCAGTTCGCCCAGACGAACTTGCTCCTGAGGAACACAGCTTCCTCCGACGCAATCCAGACGAGGAAGTGTGCGGGCAACTCCACTGTAAGAATTGTAAGTATCTTATCTTGAAGAGCACATTCATCCGCCTGGTGGTATGGAAATGGAGGAGCATACCTGTGTCTGGCCCTACGGGAATATTCGGGTTGATCTCCGTCCCAACGATGCCTGGTTGGATACTAACAACGTGAATCTTCGGATTCTCCGCAGCATAATAGTCGATCATTTTCAGCGCCGCTGCTTTTGTAGCTGCGTAAGCCCACACCCCTGGGACTTCAGAAAGAGGAGACCAGTGACCGATGGCACTTCCTGTGTTGATGAGCTTTGCACCGTCCGCAGCCAGCGGAGTGAACGCCTGCAGCGCGTTGAAAGAGCCCATGAGGTTGGTCTCAAAAGATCGCCGGACCTCAGCCTCGGGGTAATCGATTACCGCACCCTCCGTTGGAAGTACGCCGGCGTTGTTAAGGAATATGTCAATCTTGCCGCCGATTTTGGCTACAATGTCCTTCAGAGCGACCTCGATGGACGTGCGATTAGCGACGTCGCCCGTCTGCAGGATCACCAGAGTCGAAGGGTTGGCTTCCGTGATGGCAGCTCCAGCGGCCTGGAGGCGGTCGGCCCTACGCCCTATGATTGAGACCGATTTGGCGCCAGCTTGAGCAAAAGCAATGGCGGCGGCCTTTCCGATACCCGTTCCGCCGCCGGTGATGACGACGTTCTTCCCAGCTGCTGAAACTTCTGGCCTCGTAGGCGAAATTGCAGGGTAAGGCCTATTGTGCCATGTTTCGGTGAATGAGACGAAGCTCTTGAGAGGAGGGGACGCCATGGTGGTGTTGGGTGCGTAGTGGAGTTGTTAGGAGAGTGAGTGTAGAGTGCGCCGTGGAAGAATGATTTATTTGGAAGATGTCCACCCACTCTAACTTTGCGGACTGTCCGCGCTTTATATAGTCATGTTGGTAAAAGAATTGCTGCTGCTGCACACCTCTTCGGATTTCTAAGCTGTTTAGCTGACTCCTTGTTCCGCGGAACAGAATAGAGTTTAGTAAAGCGTGAAGCAAAAGGGCGTGATAATGAAATGGCGACCTTCCGCGGAGTGCTACGACCTACCTTGAGGTTTGTTAATGAGAAATTTCTATTCAGAACTATACAATTTTTGAGGGCTAAACTACTTTTATATACATAGATAGTTACACTTTGGCCACTGATAGCACGTATATATGCTATTGATTTTGAAGATTAAGGCAATAGTATTATACAGACTGCACATTTGCTAAGTCGATGTGGCTTCCATTGCTTTTACTTCCTGATTCCCAGAAACTGTCCCGTTGTTTGGAGAGCGAGCCATTTGTCATTCTCTTTGAAGGAGAGGAAGCTGTGGCCTCTGGAGCCTCCACGTCCGCAGAGGTTCCTATCAACTCGAATGCTGCTCCGCCCTGAGTCTTGCCATTTTCGTTTGTGGAACTACTAATATGGGACGAGTATCCTGTCGCTTCTCGCCCTCGTCGAAAGTACGGCCTTAGTGATGGAAGACCAGCAACGACAAGTCCGATGTTGCAGTCTAACACCCGCCATAGATCTAGTCATTCAATGTGAGGAAGAATCCGTTGCCAAGTTCGCAGTTGGGGACTTACCAAATAACACAAGCGTAGTGGGACCTTTTTGAATGCTGACCTCAATAGTGACAAGCCGGACCAAAGCAAATGCCATGCTAAACAGCCCGAGACAGAACGTACAATACATGCCAATCTTGAGCTTCCATTTAATCTGTAGTCCAGGCACAATGAACCAAGGAATAGCAAAAATTGCGCAATCTCCGAAGAAGTGCAGAGTCCAAGAGACATACAAAAATTGCTCACTCGCCCTCTTTGGGCACCTTTGAACGGGATCAAGAGACCTACACCTGGATTAGAATATGACATAATCAAATACTTGAGTTTCATCGAACTTACCAATGTCTCTGTATAGGCAGGCACAAGCAAAGAATGGATATAACAGTGAGAAGGTATGCGCAAGCCGCGTAAACAATGACAGACCAAAGTAGCGCCCTTCTTTTGCGCATGGTCTTGGGGAAGATGTATAAGAACTGCGAAAGAAGGGCTGCCTTGCAAAGGTACAAAGTTGTGTAGAAGGGGAAACTGATTGCCCAGAAAGCCTAATGACAGTCAAATTAACTTTGATCATGTACGCTCTGTACACCATTTTCAGAGCATACGAGAACTTACCTTGGATACTGCTTGAAAATCAGCTGGGGTGCCTTTATACCCTTGGAATGTCAACAAGACATCTCCCTTCAGTGCTCCCATGCGATAGAAAAATATATCTATAGAACTCATGGCTGATGCCGAGACCCAAGCAGCACACAGAAGGTAATCGCTGGCGATCATGCTTCGTTTCTGGGTGCGAATGCGAAGATGTAGTCGTGCCACAATAATGCCTGCTGCTATGCAAATGAGGCTCCATTCCGGCACCTGCAAGTCATGTTAGTGTTGAATCTGGGATTTCAAGATGTTCTTGAAGACGTGCCAACACTGCGGCTGCCCCTGGCATCGTGAGATGCCTTGGAAGTCAAAAGCCTATACCAGGCGTGAACTATCTCTCAGTCAAAACAGCAAATAAATGGTGAGAAGATGAAGAGACGGCGGGTGGAATAATAGGAGAACGAGATCTAACCAACCCCAAACACTAATCTCCTCTTCTTAAGCTAAGACGAAAGGCTAGGAATGCAGGTTGCTCCTCAGCCCTCCGCTAGATCCGAACCATTCCTCCCACTGCTTTCGGGTACTTAGCCGGATGCTATTCAAGGCTAGAGTAAAAGTAAGGTATCGCGTATCGGTTATAGCTTCCTGATCTCCCGTTATTATTGGGTTAGGTTACGAGCTGCACCCCTTTACATGTCTCATAAATGCTTACCGACATTGAAAGAGGACTTGAAATCAACGTTTTGGGGGACTTGATACCAGAAAGAGAACAAGATAACGGGCCTAATCCGACATCGCTTAAGGATAACCAGCGTCGTGAAAAGTTGAGCTAGTTGCGTTTTCTAGCAGTGTCATGGTGGTATACGGGGAAATAATCGCTGCAGTTCTGCAATAGAAAGCTCTATAAACATTCTAGTGAGCAAAGTAGGGTTGAAGCTAGCTATCAACAGGAATAATAACAGACAAGAAGAAAACAGATTCTCGCAATCACATGTCAAGGTCAATATGATAATATAACAATGGGTCTTATACTATCCTTGCCGACGAAGTCCCCTAACTGAGACAGTACCGTAGTCTGCTTATCAATCGTTCTAGTCGGATACCTAGTGAACCTTTTTACCCCAGGGGGGAGTGAAGCCAAGAGGCGAGTGGCAAGAGGCCGGAATTCTAGTTTACCTACCTGATTACTTATTGCTCTTGCTTATCAACAGATAATTGAACTCGCCATGGAAGTCATCTCACGCCACATATGTGTCTCGAACCTGTATCGTTTCTAGGACTTGACATAATGCAGCTACTATACTATTTATTGAACATCATATCTGCAACTTTCTCACTTCTTGGAGAGATGCAATCTGTCTCCCATCAGCATCAAAGTTGGTCGGAAGTAACCAGCTTTGCAGTACTCTTTTGTTTGACGGCCACTCATCATCTATTATACTCAAGCAATCCGAATCCCGACTGGTGCCCCACCGGGTAATATTATCCTTGCGGAACGTGCCCTCATACTTGTAACCCATGCGCTCTGTATGTCGTCGAGACTTGACATTGAGTGCATTGGATGTTAACCAGACTCTACTATATGATAATGTTTGTTCTTCAAACAGATGTCGGAGCAAGAGGTAGTGCGCTTCAGTGGAGGCATAGGTATGCTGAAGTACTGGAGAGAATAATATGTCGTCTAGTTTAATGGTACGAGATGGTGGGTGATGACGGTAGCCAATTATCCCAAGAACAGAGTCATGGGATTGGGTAGTAGAAGGGTTCGGCGGGCCGAGGTGAGATTGACAGGCTTTGATGGCGAAGATAGTGAGGTCCGGGTGGTCGCGCAAAGAACCGAAAATGTGATCAGAGAGATCGTTTTCAGTATGTATGTAAGGAAACCCGGTAATCCAGTCGACGATATGATTGTTCTGCGGAAAGCCAAGACCGAGAAAAAGGAGAGGAATATGTGCTGGAACAATACGTTCAAGAGTCACGTATAGACCTGTGATTGTAGTCCTCGATAGCTGAGTGCTCGACTGGCCTGAACCAATCTCGCCCGGAACTGAAGCTTGTTATTGTTAGCAGTTGCAGCGTTTGAGATGGCGCGATGTAATGCATACTGTCACTCTCTGACCTCGCCATAATGAAGGGCGCACCGCTGTATTCCCTAGATGGTGATTGAAGTAGCGAGGGTGTGATAACTCTGGGTGAGATCGTTGAGCACATGAGTTGTCATTTCAACTAGACTCTTCGAGTTCCTTTATGTCCCCGCGGAGTCAGCCGACGTGTTCTACTGCGTTCTTCTCCATCGCCAGACAAATGTGCTTCGCTGCTTACGCAGCAGCCGATGTGATAACATGGATGTGCGACTCCTGATGCTGATCGCCCCGAGGGTTTCTTCAATAATATGCTTTACAGTAAGCTGCGTGCAATCCTAGTAAGCAGACAACGTCATCAGCGCTTCAATATCAGTATCGAGAGACTCCACCGGCGATCACCACCGGTTTTGCTTCGGAATCTCTCTATGGTGAAAACGTTGAACTCCAAAGCAACAAGGCTTCCCGGCGAATGGTTGTTGTTGATATACCGACACCACATCATAACAATTTATCTGTTGGGCACAGCCAACGAACCTTCCCCTCTCTTTCAGGTTGATCAATATTTTCCTCTTTTACGTATCATAAAAATCACCATCTTGAGGGCGGCCAACAAGGAATATTCAAGATGTACTCGGATTTAATGCTCACAAAATGGCTCCAAGACCACAAACCTCGGTCTGCCATGATGAAAGGTCAACCAGCTTTCTATCGCAACCTGGAGCAAGCCATGGATATTTCTCGTGCAGACCACAGCCTTTTTGTCGCCAAACCTCGCTGGGACGACTCGGTTCTTGACTTCACTTCGAGTGACTTCTTGTCCTTCAATCGCTCTGGGCGCATCCGCGAAGCCTTTCTTGAGGAGTTGGGTCGCCATGAGAATTTCCGGCTCAGCGCCTCAGGCTCGCGCGTTCAGTATGGGAACTACGATTACCTGCTTCAAATCGAACAGGAGCTTGCGGATTTTCACGGGGCAGAAGCAGCTTACATAGCACATTCGGGCTACATGGCCAACGCTGGAACAGTGGCGGCCGTGCCTTTGCCCGGTGATGCGATTGTCTATGATGATGCTGTTCATGCGAGCACTCATGAGGGCATGAAACTATCCTTGGCTTCGCATCAGCTATCTTTCCGGCACAATGACCCAGATTCACTGCGCGAGATCCTTACCTCACTAAGGGAATCACATACGGCTTTTTCATCGGGTAGTTCCTCCATTCTGATTGCTGTCGAGTCTGTCTACAGCATGGATGGGGACATATGCCCGCTTCACGAGCTTGTCCATGTGACGAAGGAATTGTTTCCCCTTGGAAATGCTCAATTTATCATTGATGAAGCTCATAGTAACGGTGTGATTGGACCAAGGGGAGCAGGCCTTGTGAATATGCTAGGGCTAGAGAAGGAAATAGCTATTCGCATTCACATGTGCAGCAAGGCCTTGGGATCGACTGGAGGTAGGCCTCCGCTCCACTGAAAAACGCACAAGACTTGACAAGGGCTGAAATCAAAGCAAACAGGCGTTATACTATGCAACAAGACCATTCGAGATCGGTTGATTAGCAACGCACGTTTTGCCATCTACAGCGGAGCGCCATCCTTTCCAATGGTGGCAGCCATGCGTGCTGGGTATCGTTTATTGGAGAATGGCGAAGCCGATAGGGTAAGAACAAGAACAATCTCTTTTGATTTTTGACTCCTTTGTCTCATCATTCTTCTTTGGGATTTGAGTTTCTCCTGTACTAAGTCACTAACGACAGACCAGGGAATGGAAAAAATTCAGGGTAGTGTCAGACACTTTCTCAAAACCATAACCGCCCATCCTGTATGGGATGAAGCCGTAGACGAAGGCATTCTTAACATACCCCTCGCCGAGGACTATGATAGTATCGAGCATCTGACTCATGTTGTACCGGTGTTGACACGCCCGAAGCACGAGCTGTATCTCTTCTTTCACCTGATGATCAACAACATCAACGCCTACGCTATCTCTTTCCCCGTGGTTCCCAAGGGAAAAAGTCGTGTACGGCTGGTCTTTCACGCCCATAATGGTCTGGAGCAAGCGGAGACATTGGCAAACGTCATTTGTGAATGGGCCCAAGAGATGCTGGACATTGAGGCTGGTAAAACGGAGAATGTTATGCCAAGTGCAGCACGTCAGGTGTATGCAATGAAGACGTGAGAGCTATAGCATAGATGAGAGAAAGGTCTATACAATTTTCTATTTGCGACGGGCATACATTTCGTGCCAGATCACTATCTGACATTGCCTTTCAAATGCTGTGAAGACATGGTTCAGAGCTCGGAAAGGTTGTTATGAGGATAGAAGACGACTAGGTAACTGAACGACTTCAATAGTCTTGATCACCGTTCACTAAGGGCCAGTTTAATCAACGGCTTCTTGTACATGTGCCTTGAAACCTTATCTGCTTAGCACTGCATGAAACACGTCTGAATAGGTCAGCTGAACCTTGGGGTGGTTGATATTGAGTCTTCGGCCTCTCACACCTGGGTAAACCGGCATCAATATTCTATGGCCCGTTTGAGTTCAAAGAGGCATAATTAGAGTCTTATTTGATTGGCCAAATAAGTGTTTCAATTCAAGTTTACCAAATTCGGGCCGTGCCTCGTGTATGATCCTAGTGCTTACTATGTAGTGAGATTCAGTAAGCCAAAATAAGCGGCGAGATCGAGGCTGACGGGTTTCAAGCATATCCCAGTTAAGTGGTAAGGGTTATTCTACTGTGGTGGAACTTGAAGGCCGAGTCAGCGATCCTAGTGAAGGCACTTGGGTTTGCTCGTGAGGGACTGGGTGCGTTGAGGCAGAAGCAGGACGCTTGATGTATTTATGGTCGGAGCGAGCAAAAACAAGGTATAACAGCCAAATAGCGAGACCGACGATGGGTGTCATGATAAGTAGAACTTTGTTTTGCGGCCCTTCGAAACAGATGTGTCCGAACCAACCTGCGTCAAGGACACTGTCACTTCACTAATCAATTATACACCATGCGTTCGCCTTTGCGCATCGCCATCCTCGAGTGTGATGAGCTGGTCGGAGAGACGAAGGAGGAATACGGTAGCCTGGGCAATCTCTACAAAAGGTTCCTTGAGGCCGGTGCCGCGAGGCTCGAAGCGAGCGGTGTCTATGAGCAACTCAAATTCGACTTCTCTTTTTATGATGTGGTATATAAGCAAGAATATCCAGACCTGGCCAACATCGATGCAGTGTTTTTGTCAGGCGGTCGTAAGTAAATCCGGTGATAGCCCACTCACTTTAAACCGTGAGTCTGTCGCATAGAGGGCCCAAGTAACTAATCATATGTTCCTTGCTCAAGGATACGATTCTTTCACGCCAGGTTCAAACAACTGGATATCAAACCTCGTCGATTTCATCAAAGTACTGAAAGACGACCATGGACAAGTTCGGATAATGGCTGTCTGCTTCGGGCATCAGATAATCGGACGGGCATATGGGGTTATGTCTGAAAGAAACGATGCCGGCTGGGAACTATCTGTTACTCCCGTCGCACTAACAGAGACAGGGAAGCAAGTATTCGGGCAAGACTCATTAGTATGTACTTTGCTCGTCCAATCCACCGAGCAACGGCTTCCGAGATTCTGAGCACTGCTAATGTGATTGACTTTACAGGCACTTCATCAGATGCATCGCGATATACTTCCACAGTACCCACCGTCTGTTGAGAAACTTGGTCACTCAGACCGTTGTCAAGTGCAGGGGATATACGTCAAGAACCGTGTCATTAGTTTACAAGGGCACCCCGAGTACACCGCAAAGTTCGCGAGCGATTTGCTAGATCGAAGGCGCGGATCGGTATTGGATGAAAAGACATATCAAGATGGAAAGAATCGAGTAAACAACCCGCATGACGGCGTAACCGTTGGGGCTGCCTTTCTGAAATTTTTGTTAGAGGAATGATTTGAAAGCTGCAGTAGTTCAATGACAGATTAGCGGGAATTCCATGATGATCTACCAAAACTAAGTTATTAATGCTCTCAGCTATCGTCTTCGTTCATACTGGCTATGCATGGATAGTAACGTTAATTAACGAAGAGATAAATGGACTTCTATTGACCGGAGCAGCTCGACATAGGAGGAGCGGAATACTAACCCATCACAGAATAGTGTGAGAGTGAGCTGTACTGAGCCGTGTAAGCCCCATGCTATCTTTACAGTAAGTCTTCTTCAACTACTACTTTGTGTATAAGAAGTTATACAAGTAGTATCCACCTTACCGCTGTTATCAAGGCAGGCAAACAGTAATGCAGATATAGTCTCGCCTCCCAGATCAGTAAGAGTTACACACAAAAGGCAAACCTCACTTCAGCTCGTTTTTGAGTAAACTGTTGAGTACCCTTTATTTCTCAAGACGTGGCAAAAGAAACCTCAAGCTTGGCGCAGTTAGGGTTGTCTGCGGGCGACGAACCGTAGTGACACACGCTCTATTCTACTCTACCTAGCGCTCCCGACCATTTTTGAAACCTCTTATAGACTCAAAGTCGGTGATGACGCAGAATAGACACAGTCATTAGCTCATGTTCAGATGTTGCAGCTCGGTGCTTCCCTGTGCATTTGCTAGACCCTCGAGCGTCCGCACTGCGGTTGCGCCCAGCTCATTTGCCCATTCCATGTCGACCACTCTCTGATCAATCTCCAGCACGGCTTCAACGACCCCATTACTGGATGGTTGAACTCTCCACACCATACCTATCTGCTCTGCTTGACCAGTAAGCCTATCGCGAACTTCCCAACTTTCTGGCATCTGTGGCATGTAGAGAAAGGCCTGTACCGCCGTCTTGAAGTAATCCTCGCGATAGATTGATCTATCAAGTGACTGGCACAAATTTTCAAGTTCCGCAGACCTCAAAAGCGTACGGTCCATATCTGCTAGCCATTCTTTTACCGTCGATTTGGCGGGAATGGCGGTAGCAAATGGAACGCGACAGTTTGTCGCTGCTACAAGAGATGGAGCGTCCGCCCAAGGGACCATCCGACCAGAGCGACTGAGGTAGAATGATGCAAGATTGCTGCGTGTATACTTGGCTAGAACAAGAGACCACGCGGCGAAAATCAAGGTTGCGCTTGAGATATTGTATGTGCGAACTGACGAATCAATGGAATCCAGAGTCTCCCTAGTCGTGAATACCAAACTGCGCCAAGCATTACCCACAAAAGGGGTTCGCGGCGTTTGGAAGTTAAACATGGACCTTTCCGAAAGCGGCTTCAGCATACGCTTCCAGAACTCAGTAGCTGTAGCCAAGTGCTCTTGCTTGAACTTGTGCATGAATTGCGAGTAGTCTCGAATCCGGGGCCCAGGGCCCACCTGTTTGTTACTCAGAGCTTTCTCCAAGTCCCGCATGAGGATGATGGATGCGAATATGTCGATGAGAACATGGTGTATGCGCCAAATGAAGCCTATGGCTTTACGATTGGGCACGTACACGCATGTTATGTGGCAATATGGTACCTCGAGGCTAGGACTCTCGAGAGTCTGGGCATATGCCCAGACTTGCTCCTCGGCGGATTCGAGGGCGTCGTCAAAATCCTCGATTTCAACGCTGACCTCATCCCACTCAAGGTTGACATGATCGAGGTCGTGGAGAGTCCAGCTCTGCAAGTCGTATCGCGTTCTGAAGACGCTATGGGCGGCAAGAGTGGCTGTCCAAGCGGTTTGTAACTCGCTTGGAGTTGGGACTGAATCCTGTGCCCCCGCAAACTTGGCTCTGGCCAGGAGACAGTTGGTCATCGGGTTGCGTTGAGACTGGGCCAGCATAAGTCTATGCATGTCGGTAGCTTGTACTACTTCAGACTCGGTATGCGTAGCCCCATTTTCTTCGTCAACTTTTGCGAGCTTATCTCTCAAACGGTCGATAGTATCCTCTCTGAGAATATGCATGATGGCGATGGCATAACCTTGTTGTCTCAGAAGTCTTGACATGCGAATGGCCGCCAGAGAGTGGCCTCCAAGATGTGAGAAAGACGATGTTCCGTCGAGATCTCTGAACGGAACATAAAGACACTTGGCGAAGGCCCACCGGAGCGCATCATAAGGTGAATTGCATACCATGGCCTCCAGATCCACGTCCTCTTCGCCCATTCTATCTTCCAGCTGAGCGTTCAGAGCAGCTCGGTCGACCTTGCCATTTGTTGTAAGCGGGAAATGATCTAGCGCCAAGATCTCGTCCGGGACGACAAACGGATCAAAGTGCTCTTTCATGATTACGCGCATTGCTTCAAGATCGATAGTCCCTGGCTCCACGAATCCCACAAGCTTCCCACGCCACACGAAGGCGGAAGCTGCTCGAACGTCGGTGAATCGTAGCATCGCCGTTTCGACTTCCGTCTCTAAGTTGACGAGAAATCCACGGTTCTTCACCATACGATCCGCTCGGCCTACCCACGATAGTCCATTCTCGGTTCTCCGGGCCAAGTCACCACTGCGGTATACGCGCTTCCCATTCCAGTCAATAAACTTCTTTGCTGTGAGCTCGGGATTGTTCAGATATCCTGCAGCTAAGCACGAACCACCTATCAATATCTCGCCGACGTCGTTTTCCTGCAAATTCTCGTCGACCAGGCTGACTTCGACTCCGGGAATGAGTACACCTAAGTCTGGCTCGGTATCTTCAGGGACTCGCCCATAAGATATGACAATGGTCGCCTCCGAGGGGCCGTAAGTGTGTATCACCTTTCGCGTAGGGGTAATCCATTGACGCGCAATGTCGAAGTTGGCGGCCTCGGCACCTAGATAGACACTGCGGACCTTTTCATAAGGTCCCGCTGGATCCAAAGTGGCAAGCATCGACGGCGTCAAGATTAAATTATCGCAGGTAGCAGCGACTTCGGGAAACGTTGACCACGAAGCCATGACCAAAGCTCCACCCCTTGTGATTGTTGACCAAATAGTAGCAGCACATGCTGGGTCATGATTTAGTTAATGGGTGGCATTTACATGTACGCTTGCTTACCGTCAAAGGAGATGGAGAATGCCAACAACACACGTTCTCCCGGATTCGTGTTCAGAGCGTCACCAGCCGTCAATGCCGCAAATTGATAAAGGGCCCGGTGGTATACCATCACCCCCTTTGGCTTCCCTGTGGTTCCAGATGTGAAAGTGACATACACAAGTGCTTTGATGTCGAGCCTACGGCGTATGTTGTCAAGCTGGCTGAAAGTGTCATCCGTCTTATCGAAGGACGTATGAAGCCATCGCTCTTGGAAAAAGACAATCACCGGTACGCGCTGTGTGTCCGGCTGACTTGTCGCAATAGCCACTTGCGGCGAGATGTCCTCAATTGTGGCGTCGATTCTGGCTTTGCTCCAGGCTGCCAAGTCAATGGGCACGTAACAAGCACCAACCCTCAGGACGCCTAAGATAGCTGGAAGAAGCTCCAGTGACATCTGTGAAAGGATGGGGATTCTGTCACCGATACCAACTCCTGTTGATAATAGAGCTTTGCTGACATGGAGTGATGCGTCTCGCAGGCTGGCATAAGTCAGTCTCTGCCCTTTCCACTCGATTGCAGTGGCATCTGGTGTCCTCGTCGCCCAGGCATCGAAAAGGTCGACGACGGTAGTTTCCAGGTGGTCGATCGCCATGATGTTGTCTCCTTTGCTTCTCTTGGTACTGGCCAATACCATTTACAGATTATCTTGCAACAAATGCACAGCTTCTCTTGTTAGACTTTATCGTGCGCAGGCCAAGCCGACCAGACAAGATGGTGCACGAAAAGCATGCCTATTGCCACAAAGCCTTGCTTAGTACGCTTCACTAAGCACATCGACAGATGAATAGTAAGCCCGAGCCTGCGCACAGTAGGACAAAGGTAGGATGAAGTGTAGCATCGGACATGTAAGGCTGTAAGCAAGAGCAATTCACTTTCTTATATTTAGAAACGATAGGTACTGCTAGAGTAGTTGCCTTGTACAGATTACATTCGTCAATTTACCCAAACCGGCTTCAACATGAAGATCCTCATCAGTACCAACGTTCAAACTTTTCGCTCGGTGCTCGAAAATGACTCCTCGCACATTCTATTCTGCGAAAAGAAATCAGAACTCGCCGGGCACATTGCAAGCCTCGACGCCATTGATATCTGGCTATGTGAGGGCGACGAAGTCACTGAAGAGATTCTGGATCAGTGGTTAGATCAGGATCAGAGCTTACCGAAGACACTACTTGTATACAACTCTAAGCTCATATCGACTCTGGAGTGCCTCTCCAAGGGTCGCGTTGCCGAGATCCAAGCAATTCCCAAGCAAGATAAAAGCGAGTCATCATGGGTAGTGTCGACTCTCCGAGCGGGAGAGATGCTTCACGCTCGCGCTTGTGCCAAGGGCGCAGCTCGCCGCAAGGAACTTATACTCGAACACCGCACCAACAACACGGTTCTCATCGTCGGAGCGGGGATCATGAATCTTGTAACCGCAGAGCTTCTCGCCACTTGCGGTTTCCAAGTGCGCATTGTAGACGCCAACCCAGATCCCCGCACTTGCAAAGACTGGACTCGACTAGGCGTCACGCATGGAGGTGGCGATGCTCGTATGTTCACCTTCACCGAAGCAGATAACTACAACGAGAGAGGCAGCGAAATCTACCACGATATGCGCCATGTTTTCCGAAAGACTACTCTCAAAGGCGGCTGGAGTGTGAAACCACCATCTAGCTTCAGCGCCGTAGAGAACGCCTGGGTCAATACTTTTGAACAACTTCCAACTTGGCTAGCAAAGGCAATGAAAGAGGATATCTACTATGTCAACCAGGAAGCTGCAAAGCTCTGGGCCGAGTACATGGTTCGCGCCCCGGAGCTGTTTGAAGGAGTCTCGCTCCATAACGACATTTTGAGGTTGTATGCCGAAGACGTAGCCCTGGCTGCGGCTTATAAGCTGAACCGAGACCTTGGCTCAGTCGTGGAGGAGTTTTCGCAGGCCGAATTTCTGAGGGATCATGCCTGGTTTCAAGCGGCTGTCAAATCGAATGACCTTGCTGGTGGTCTCACGGTCAAGGGATTCACACTCGGTGTTCACTCCTTCGTGGACAACCTGATCGATCGAATCACTGATCTCGGTGGCGAATTCACCTGGAACTGCGGCGTGGAGCGAATCCTGCGAAACGCTGCTGGTGAAGTGACTTCATTGCAGTCCCAGCTCGGACGTCTCCACGCAGACAACTTCGTCATAAGTACTGGAGTTACGCGAAACGGACTGCTGCATGGCACGGCCTCGGAAAACCTCGTACACGGCGTGCTGGGCGTTTGGTTACAGATTCCCAACATGGATCCATTGTTGAAGAAATCTATCAAAATCCATCGTCGCGGTTTTCTTGTCGAAGATATCAACGTTACCGTATCTAGAGATGTAAAAACGGGCGAAGATATTCTCATATTCGGGGGCGGATATGGGTACGTTGGGTTGGGCCACCCTCCGCCAGAGTCATCAGAATTGCGAGCACTTTTCCAAGAGCTTGAGGAAGTTGCGAGCATTTACTTCCCCAAGGGATATCAGCGCGCGAAAGAGCGTGGCACACTGTGGCCGGATGAAGAGCGGAAGTTCTGCATTCGACCGTTTACTTGTACAGGTCTAGGTATTTTTGAAGATATTCCCACGGTGAGAGGTGGCCGTCTTGTTATTACAGGCGGGAACAACACCGGAGGATTTGCCCAGGCCCCTGCTATCGCCAGAGCAGTATCGCGAGCTTTGGATGGCGAGCACGACCCCATTCATGTTCTTTTCAATCCTCATCGCAGTAAACTTGTCGCTAAGAAGCACAACTAGAATTGGTAGGAATTAAGGGGTTGGTAGTATAAACTCCAGGCCATGATCTATGTTCTTGGGCAATAGTATCCATATTTGTACGCTATTTCCTAAGACCAGTTCCTGATTAGCACGCAATTCCAAATTTAGTTTTCGCCATGATCAGCATGTTGATAGACCATTTCGGACACGACCGTTGTCTGTTCAATTTCATGAGCTGTACTACCTCAAGGGCCTATTTGACGGCGTTTAAGAGCTCTCGAGCGGCGCACCACGTCATACTATTCGTCATTAGATACCACTGGTACTTTAGGTTGGCGCCATGGGCTTAAAATGTCGGTAAAGAATGTTACATTGCAGACGGTGATGTCGCCGAAGAGGGCAACGCCGCCATCGCCGATGCGGCCAGTCGTGGTCACTTACACTGTTACTACGTATTAGTAGTAGTTCTTGGTGTGGTCATCTCCCACGTGTCAAGGTTGTTTTTGGAGGATGGCAGGGTCCTTCCAGCTGACGTCAACCTCTCGTAGCACCTCGCAATCTCACGCCATTCGCACAACAATAGATTTTTTTATTTACGAGCAGAAGGTTTCAAGCGTGCTGTCAACTGGACGCTCTCTTTGAGTCTGACTATATGTATGTATGCGCAATGTTATGTCAGTTGCTATTTTAGAGGGAAACGTCATGTCTTTTGAGAAGACGTTGAATAATTGTCGTCCCTATCATACAGGATATGGCTGAACCAATTCAACTTCAACCGTATAGTCGACGAGCAATCACGATACCTTCTAAAGATGCCAGGATGCTTTCAGCACGTCTTAACCGCCCTTCCTTAGCCAGCAGAGTAATTCTACACTAAGCCTGCTACTGTAGGAGTAATCCCCGAAAGCAGGCAAAGCAGGGTATGCGGTCCAGGGGTTTTACTGGGGCTCACGCATCTCGCAAACCAGGATCTCCTGTAACTCTTGAAGAAGTCTACAGATTCGGCTACCACTAGTTGAAACAGGTCCACTTTATTGCCATTAACAGGCAAAATGCTGTTTCTGGATAAGATCTTCTCCTTTCAAGGGTCTTGCCTTGTTATACTGGGTAATTATCGTATCCAAGTACCTTACGTCCGTAATAAAATCTTCAATCTACTAGGGTGAAGATGCAGCGGGCGCGGCCCGGCCCGGTTTTCGAGCTACTTTAGTGAATAGGATCGTTCAGCCACGGATGAGAACATCCGGAAAGTGGGGTCGTTTCGTGGGGGGATTTGATCAGATTCATACTATGATCAATATCATCAAAGCATTTTACGAAAGCAGAAGGATACATAATATTCTTGGTTTTTACCTTTCAGCCCGTAGGTCATGATAGCTTTTCTTATAATACCTAAGTCACAGTTAGATAGTATGTCATTACAATGACTTTCAGCAACGCGGACAATCCTGCTAATCCGTTCGCATAACCGCATTCGCATACAATCAGTGTACTAGTTTTCGGAGCAATCCCACCTCAACAACGTTATTGATCCTTCCATACAACAGCAAACGTGCGTATGCTTGTTCGCAACGGATGCCTTGTATTGGCGCACGAATAAAGGATTGCATACGTGCCCTCAGATAGGCAAGTGAATGGCACACCTCAAGCATGTCAGCGGCGAATGGTGCAGCATAAGGAGTCGCCGACCACCGAGTGTCACCACACTCGGCCCTGTCATTCGCCACAACCACGTATTGAGCTGCATGTCTTGTAAACAGTGCCGAGGCTGGCTACCGGGCCAGCACACCAGCACAACATATATCCTTGTTTTATACTCGCGGTCTCTTTGTATCTGCGGTAGTGATATGGTTAAAGGTTAAATCAGCGCCCGCACTCTTCACGCCCTAATAAGTCTACTGAACCTATAGGCTGCAGCGGAGAAACGGCAGGACGTCTGGTCCGCGGCCTAAATCCTAGACTATGCAGTACGCAGACCTTATGAGGCCTGACGAAGATTGGGTAAATTCTACCGATAAAACCCTATCACCTCGAGTGTTACTGACATGATATGAGAGGGGACTTGGTGACCCTTCGGAACGAAGGAAGATTCAAAATCGCATTGCGCAGCGCGCTTACAGTACGTCTCATATGCTCCCGCAATGGAGCTTCTATGTGATAGCAACGGATAGCCTAAAGCATAACATACTGACGTTTGAGTGCCACCGTAGGGCGTAACATGCGCGAGAGGGCGAACAAGATCGAAGAACTAAAGGAGCAACTCAGAACTTATGAGGAGTTCCACCTACAGACTGCACAAGACGACGATGGCGTATATGCACAGAAGCGTGATCCACCGTCGACATTGCCACCTAACAAACGGGGTGTTGAGGGCTGGTGCCCTCCGCAGCAAGTCACTCCGCCAGAAGTACCAAGCAAAGAACGGTTTCATACCACGTTTCCAAGCGAGTCTCAGTTCAGCCGCGTGCAACAGCAGTCATACCCAGCTCCTGTGGAGCAACAAACAGCAAACAGCCCTAGACCAGGTTCACGCCAGCGGATGGACTGGGCGCCGAGCAGCAGTCAAAGAACTGTTACTGAAGCGCCGACACCAGGTCCGACCCACCCAATGGAAGGGGGAACCAAGTCCGACGGCATCATGCCTTTAAGTTCAGCCGATCTTTCTACAACGGGGTACGAAGACTTCGACTTTGATTTGGCTGAACTAGTCAACAAAGGCCAACAATCGACATCCTTGCTGCATATGGCGGTTGCAGGGAATCATATAGATACCATCAAAGTGTTGCTGCAAGACGAGAGGGTCATGATTGATGATAAAGACAGTGACGGCTTCACTCCTCTGCAGCGCGCCGTTATGCACGGTAGATCGGAAATTGTTAAGCTGCTACTTGAACACAGTGCTAACACGGGTCCTGTCAGAGGAGGCGATCTAACTCTGAGGGCTGTTAGTGGATTCGGCACGAACTATTCAGCGTCATAAACCAGCTTCCTCCCTAGCATAGAACTATAGATAAGATAGAATCTACGAGTCCACCGAAGAAAAGCAGGTAGCCTACTCTGGGGTAATTTGGTACAGCCGCTGACGTTGCATCCGTATTCGCATTCACTGGGATTATGGGCTCGAACGGCATCATAGAAGGCGGAGGTGGGACTATGTCTAGCCTTACCGGTGCGGAGAAGGTCTATTGAGGTTGCTTACTGGACTATACAGTCAGCCTTATGAATGGTAATGGGTATAAAGAAGTCTACCTTGGAAAGTGGGTTTTGTAAGAAAATCTGAATGAATTCTCAAGACTATTTAGGGTCTTCAACTTGATAAGCCACCCAAATCACTAAGTGTGATAAATTTAAGCCGCTGCAGTAAGGTTATCTGATCCGAGAACTCATTAAGTAGGATGGCTTCAGAACTCGTCCTTTTGACAGGGGCGACGGGACTTATAGGCTTCCGCGTTCTAGTATTTTGTCTGCGCAAAGGCTATCGAGTACGGGTTGCTTTGCGAGCTCTTTCCAAGAAACATCAGATTCTCAACACTCCATCAATTCGAGATCTTGGCACGGAAACTAACCTAGCGTTTGTGGAAATTGTGGACATTTCCATATCGGGGGCATTTGAGGAGGCACTCCGGGACGTGGACTATGTAGTGCATATTGCCGCCCCCATCGTTTCGACAGATCCATCAGCCATTGGGAAAGACCTAGCAAAGCATTATCTGGAACCTACAATAGATGCGGCACTGAACTTGCTCAAGTCAGCGCGGACACATCGCGCAGTCAAGCGCATAATTCTCACAAATTCGCTAGCCGCCCTCATCGACCATGTCACAGATACGGAGGATACCATTCACACAGAATCAACAAGAGCCACGAACATTCGGCAGCCTCCCTACCGTTCTTCCTTTGAGGCTTACAGCGCCGCCAAAGCAAGCACGCTGAACTTAACCGAACAATGGGTTGAGTTGGAAAAGCCCGCGTTTGATCTTGTGCACATAGCCCCGGGACATGTGTTCGGCCCGAACGAACTTGTCACAGACCCGGAGGAACTACTTCAGACGGGTACAAATCGAATAATACTGGCGCCCATCACCGGAAAGGCATACACCATGGAACCTGGAGTGACTGTGCATCTTGACGATGTGGCCGAAGCGCATGTGCGCGCTTTGAGCCCATCGACTCCGGGCAATCGACTCTACATCTTGAGCTCGGGGGGAATAGAGGGGAACAAGCTCGATGACTGCTTTGAGATTGTACAGCGCAACTTTCCAGAGTATGTTGGCAGTATTTTGCTCAACAATGGGAGTTTGCCTTCGTCTCTTTTCAGGGCGGATGCGAGCGAGTCGTCACGACTTCTGGGCATTGACTTCATCCCGTATGAGCAGCAGGTTGTGGATACGGTCTCCTATTATCTTGGATGTGTTCAGCGTCGATCTATATTAAGGACAGCAGCTAAATAGATGGTATGCGAACGGGTGGACGATCAAGAGACTGGCTTAGGGTAGTATTTGTATCAGGTTGCTTGCAACAACAAACTGTCAGGTCTGCCAAATGCAGGGCATGAATAGCTAGTGATCCCAATTTCACAAGATACTAAAGCTAGCTGTGACTAATAGTATCTCAGTAAAAAAGAATGTGATTCAGGAAATAATACTGATACATGTCTAATTTCAAGTGAAAATAACTAGCTGACTACTAGATTCTTTAATAAACGTATGGGATTTATATTTTAAGGTCTATAGGCTATATATCTGATACCATTAAGAATCTATAAGAAACTATTATTATAGCAATAGCATGATTTCTAAATTGACGTGCCGAATCATATCAGAAGACCTGAAGCGATGCTCTATAATTTGTGCTGCAATCATCCCAGAATCTACTCCGTAGGGGGGGCTTTGAACCCTTGCCGACCGACCTCGTCTTTCTCCAAAGACCTCTCTCTAGTCAGTACAGAAAGCGCAGCTGCCAAACCCGAAAAGGCTGCCAACACCACCCATATAGTCTGGAAGGCTTCCTCATACGCCCCTATGACAACTTTCATGATATCATCTGACACAGTAATATCCCTTAATCGGGGTATAAACCCTACGGCTTGGCTGGCGTCTTCTAGTACGGCAATTTGCTCAGGTAGGTCTGTAAGCGATGAGAGACCTTTGTCGAACATGGAGCTGAAGACGGTCGAGCAAATCGCCAAACCTAGTAGGGAGCCTACAAAACGGGCTGTGACAAGCATTCCCGCGGCAAGCCCCTCTTCGTCGACCCTTTTCACACTCGCCAAGACCGTTATCATGGTAGCCATCAGAGACGTGCCAAGGCCAGCACCAAGAAGAGCTTGAAAGGCATAAGCGTGAGCTCTGCTGGAGTTGGCACCGATCGTGTAATTCAAGCCGAGGAATAAGGTTGTGAGAACCCAGCCTGCCCACAAGGCAAAACGATACTTTCGACTCCAATCTATTATAATCGACACAATGATGCTCATTGCTACGAGTAGGCAGCAGAGTGGTAGGATGGACCTAGCAGCTTCGATGGGAGTCTCAAGGTATACCGCTTGGAAAAACAAGGGGAGATAGAGAAGGATAGGGTTCATCAATGAGCCGTACAGGAATCCAGACACAGTGCCGGTGACAATGGAGATGTTGTCGAAGATTTGATAGGGAATCATGGGTACTTCCGCCCGCTTTTCGATAAAGCCGAATGGAATTAGGAGCAATATTCCGATGACGAGCGGAACGATAGTCTGCCAAGATCCCCAGGCATATAGCGTATCAGCCCAGCTCAATGGCAGCGCTATAGCTGTACCAATGACTGTGAAGAGGGCGAACCCAGCCCAGTCGAGTTTCCTCAACTTATCCTTGATGTCACCCTCGATAGGCGTCAAGTGTAGGAAGAAGAATGCCAGGACACCGGTGACGGCTACTGTAATCAAGTTGATCCAGCCAAGCCATTGCCACCCAACCTGCTCGGCGAAGACACCGCCGATGAAGGGTCCAGTTACAGCCCCCACTGCATTTGCCATGGACATGACGCCCAGCCAGCGCGCTCGCTCCTTCAGGGTCGTGATGTCGCAGAGGATGATGGTCTGCAAGACATCCAACCCACCAGCGCCAAGACCTTTGATTAGGCGACCGGCGACGATGATCTTCATGTCTTTTGCGGTTGCAAAGACAATGGACCCGATACCGAAGAGAATAATAGAGGCGTAGAGAACATATTTGCGGCCCAAGACGTCCGAAACGCTGGCATAGATGGGCTGAGTGACGGCAATGCCCAGAATGAAGGCTATGCTAGCCCAGAATGATTGAAAGGTTGTGCCATGTAGCTGATCGGCAATAACCTGCGCAGTTTCGTATTCAGTGAGCCGTCGCGGTCGGTAATGGTAATGCTATTTCGCTTGGTGGGGAACTTACAGGTAAGGCCAAGGACAAAGCCGTCACATCCCAAGACACGATCAAGGCGATCATAGCCAGCATGAGTATCGATAAGTAGAAGGAATAATGCTTCTTCTCTGGCGGAGTTGCAACCGCCTCTTCGGCCTCCCTTGGCAGGACTGCCTCTGGGTCCCCCTGCGATGGAAGGGGATCGTTGCGACTCTGGACTTTTTCCATTGCAGGGACAAGATTCTGGTCTTCCTGAGATTAGAAGTCTGGGTATTGACAGCAAAACTGAAGAGAGAAATTTCGTCGAAAGAAGCAAATGGGAGGGAAAAGGACGGAGTTGCAGTCGCAGTGTACAGTTGCAGTTGGGCAGCTCTCACTGCGACACTGACGTGATCATGTCGCGAACCAAGACTTGCTCGAGAAAACCCGAGGCACTCCCGCTACTCCACACTTTTCGGGGACCCGGCTACGTTGACGTGACACTGCGGGCTTGCATAGGCTTGAGGGAGGCAAAGGAGGGTAGCTCTGATGCAACGCCTCCCTGCATCGGATTCGCTGTCATGCTGGGGCCTGCCTAACTAGGCAATTATGCTTGTTTGTTGGTGCCTAGTGTACTTCGTATACTTGCTTGTTGTGTTGGTTGCTCAGATCTGCTGCTTATCTCCTGTTTGGTTCACTGTGGCCGAAGCTAATTCTGTTGGTTAAAGCCACCCCAGATCATGGCTTGCAAAAGGTCCCGATCCCTTGTCCTTCAGCCCAAAGTAGCAATTGTTGGTTGTACTGGACTGCTTACTACGCTGGGTCCATGAAGTAAACGTCACCGTGACGACACCGACATTTCAAGCATGGATCACCGTTACTATTCTATTCACTTTGCGTGTGCACGGAGCATAGTAAGGACTGTAAGCCCGCCCGGCCTCTCGCACGAACAGCGCATTCGGCTCCGTTCGGCTCCGTTCCCGTCTCCGTCTCACTACCGACGCCATCGATCATCTACCGGTACCGTAATATCACACTCACTATACATAGGTAGTAAGCTTGATCTCAACATGGCAATGCCAAGACCTGTTACTAATTAGTGGGCTGCGTAGACGCTCAGCATACCAAGACCCTTGGTCTTACTCATGAGACAGGGGTTTCCGGGGTCTACGACTTCACGATGCGTCTCTGTAACACTGTGACAGTATGCGTGCTCAAGGCTCGAAAACTCGCCATTAATACCAGGTGTTGCCATCAGCCAAACTACAAATCCCGTTATCTTTTAGACTTATTATCCCACGCTTCATAGCATCTTTGTTCGTACCACGGAATAGCATATTCTGTCAGTTGTGCATGTGGTTGGTTACGATATCGATTGCAGAAGCCACAACGACCAATGACCACAGGTCGATAGGGCAGATAGTATTCTTCACTCTCAACCACAGCAGAATATTAGTTTCCTTTGAGAGATTCATACCATTATGAACGGCCAATCTAACGGGACCAATGGGCCTCTGAATCACCTTGGCCAAAACGATGCGGTGAACACTCCCTCAAGTGGCAACACCGAGAGTGCCAATGAAACCAATGGCCTCTACACCAACGGTCACAGTGTGGTCAAGGGAGAGAACGGAGAGAGCCGTCACACAAACGGCAGCACATCAAACAGCCATGATAACAGCGGCAAGACGAATGGTCACATTAATGGCGACAAGACTAATGGACACGTCAACGGCGACAAGATAAACGGTCACGTTAACGGCGACAAGCCAAATGGCCATGTTAACGGCGACAAGACAAACGGTCATGTTAACGGCGATAAGCCCAATGGCCACGTCAACGGCGACAAGACAAACGGAGCAAGCCATAACAAGGACACGCATACGCAAAGGCCCTTCCAGCCTGTTGCCATTTGCGGCATGGCATGTCGACTACCCGGAGGTATCCACTCCCCCTCGGAGCTGTGGGCCTTTCTCAACGCCGGCCGGGACGCCCGCGGCCCCGTACCGTCCTCCCGGTACAACATTGCCGCCTACCATTCGCCAAACAAAAAGCCCGGCAGCGTCATTGCTCAGCAAGGATACTTTCTGGATGCTACAAACGACCTAGCCGCGCTTGACACGTCCTTCTTCTCCATGCCCCGTAGCGAGGTCGAGACTCTGGACCCTCAGCAGCGCCTGCTGCTTGAGGTCGCCCGTGAGGCGCTCGATGATTCCGGCGAGACGGGCTGGAAAGGATCCAATATCGGCGTCTATGTCGGCGGTTACGGCCAGGACTGGTACGATGTCTCGGTCCGTGATACACAGGCCCATGGCATCTACCAGGTCCTAGGCCCTCACGACTTCATGCTCTCCAATCGCCTTTCCCATGAGCTCGACCTGCACGGGCCGAGTATGACGATACGGACTGCTTGTTCTGCTTCTCTTATCGGCGTCAATGAGGCATGCATGGCCATGGCGCGTGGCGACTGCACATCCGCCATTGTTGGTGGCAGCAACATCATCATGGCCCCGGCCTTGACGGCCGCCAAGTCGGAGCAAGGTGTTCTCAGCCCTGACGGCTCATGTAACACCTTTTCGGCCAACGCGAACGGCTATGCTCGTGGCGAGGGTATTGTCTCGATCTACCTAAAGCCCCTGGCGGATGCAATTCGGGATGGAAACCCCGTTCGCGCAGTCGTTACCGGCTCGGCCGCCAACCATAATGGCCACACATCGACCGTTTCGATGCCTAGCTCTCGGGCGCAGGAAGCTCTTATCAGACAAGCATACCGCAACGCTGGCATCGCCGATATTGCTAAAACAGGCTTCTTTGAGTGCCACGGCACGGGGACACGAACTGGAGATCCCATCGAAACCGCAGCGGTGTCTGCCTGCTTTGGAGAAGCCGGCGTGCATATTGGTTCGATCAAGGCGAATCTCGGCCATGCAGAGGGCGCGGCTGGCCTCGTGGGCGTCCTCAAGGCCGTTCTCGCTCTGGAGAACCGCGTGATCCCCCCGAATATCAAATCCCTTCCGCATAACCCTGCGATCCGATTTGAGGAGGCAAATCTGACTGTTCCTACCGAACCAACGCCATGGCCTGAAGATCGTGACGAGCGCGTGAGCATCAACAGCTTCGGCCTCGGCGGCTCCAACGCCCACGCTATCATCGAGTCTGCAGCCAGCTTCAATGCGTCGCGCGAGTTGGGAACCAGCAGAGCAGCGTCAAACACGCCGCATCTGCTGCTCTTCTCGGCCAACACCCCGACGTCCCTCAAAGCCATGGGCGAGAAGTATGAGGCTTTCCTTGACAAGAGCCCAGATTTGCTACCAGACGTGGCATACACGCTTGCGAACAAGCGAGAGCATCTGCCGCATCGTACATTCGCCGTTTCCACAAGTGACAAGATGACGCTAGCCGCTCCCACTCCGTCTGCCAAAGCTCAGCAGAACCAGGAAACGTCCCTGGTGATGGTCTTCACTGGCCAGGGCGCACAATGGGCACGCATGGGGTACGAGCTCCTCCGTTCCAAGGCCAACCCCGTCTTCGGTAACACGATCGCATCGCTCGACAAGGCGCTCCAGGAGCTAGGCCCGCTGGCCCCTTCGTGGACAATTGACGAAGAGCTCCGCAAGCCAGCACGGAAGAGTCGTATTGACGAAGCTGAGTTCTCGCAGCCTTTATGCACAGCCCTGCAGATCGCCTTGGTAGACACTTATGCTTCGGTCGGTGTCCGTCCTGCCGCAGTCCTTGGACACTCCAGCGGCGAGATCGCTGCGGCATACGCCGCCGGAGGTCTCAGTGCTCGGGAGGCTATCATTGTGGCTTTCCTGCGCGGGCTAGTCACCACGAGACAGAGTCGCAAGGGGGCCATGGCAGCTTTGGGTATGAGCTGGGAGGCTGCCAAGCAGCATCTCGTCCCTGGCGTGGTGCTGGCCTGTGACAACGCGCCAAACAGCGTTACAATTTCAGGAGATGCAGGTCCGTTGGAAGAAACGGTCAAGAACATCAAGCAGTCAGGCTCTGGAGTCCTGGCAACGGTGCTCAAAGTTGAGAAAGCCTATCACTCACCCCATATGGCAGAGATCGGGCCTGGGTACAACGCAAGCATGACTGACGCCGGCGTCTTTGGCAAAGAGCACACCCTTCCATTCTACTCAAGCGTCTCAGGCGAGTTCTTCGCCCCAGCCGCGAAGAGTAGGTTCGGACCCAAGTACTGGCAGATCAACTTGCAAAGCCCTGTGTTGTTCAC
Source organism: Stylonectria norvegica (assembly GCA_014621405.1). NCBI lineage: Eukaryota > Fungi > Ascomycota > Sordariomycetes > Hypocreales > Nectriaceae > Stylonectria > Stylonectria norvegica. The sequence goes on along the minus strand of JAANBC010000007.1, from coordinate 146,116 downwards.
ATCAGCCGTAAGCTCTGCCATCAAGGCGCACTCTGGCCCCTCGAAGCAGGTCTTCCTCGAGGTTGGGCCCCATGCAGCCCTGGCCGGACCCCTTCGTCAGATCATCAGCCACAACTCTAGCAACGCATCATACATCTCAAGTTTGGCACGACGAACTGACAGCATTGAGAGCTGGCTTTCCGCCCTCGGCCATCTCTTTGCCCAGCATGTGCCCTTCGATATCAAGGCTTTGATACCGGCCGGCAGGACCCTCTCGGATCTGCCTTCTTACCCATGGGATCACCATGGCAGTCATTGGAGCGAGTCCCGTATCGCTCATGAGTGGCGCATGCGCAAACACCCACATCATGACCTGCTGGGTGCAAAGGTCCCTGACACCACAGACCTCGAGCCCGTATGGCGGAACTTGCTGCATGTTGAAAATGCACCATGGATACGCGACCACAAGATCAATGCCGATGTCATCTTCCCCTTCGCCGGGTACATCGCCATGGCGGCTGAAGCTATCCGGCAGATCACTGGTATTGAAGAGGTAGTCGAGTTGCGAAATGTTGCCGTGCGCACCGCTTTGGTTATAAACGAGGGTTCGCCCAAGGAGCTTGTGACTACTTTCCATCGGCTCCGTCTGACAGATGCGCTCGATAGCGAATGGTGGGAGTTTAGCATTGCATCACACAACGGACACACCTGGACGAAACACTGCTCTGGTGAGATTCAGGCTCGGGACGAGTCAGACAGCGTGCGTAGTCATGTTGCTGCGCTGGAAGACCTGCCGCGCAAAGCATCCAGCAAACGTTGGTACGATACCATGCGTCGCGAGGGCCTTGATTACGGCTACCATTTCGAGAGCCTTGGAGATATCACGACGACGACGACCGGCGTTCGAGGTGCTCAAGCACAAGTGCGCAACAACTGGCATGGAGACGAGAAGTTCTACCACCTTCACCCCGTCATATTAGACTCATACTTCCAGCTTCTAAGTATTGCCGCCCGGTACGGACTCACACATGACTACCATCAGGTCATTCCCGCCAGCGTGGGTTCATTGGTTATTCGGCGCTCAGCCGTTGACAACCTTGTGGTGTCGGCGGTAGCTGAGCCCGTCGGCAATGGGGTCTGTGGAACCGGCACCGTTGCAGCTAACGGCGAGCAGATCATCGAGATCTCCAACGTTCGTCTGGCATCCTTCACAAACGGCGATGTAGAAGAACGCGCGCCCATTACCGCGCGGAGCGAGTGGGTGCCGCGTATCGAGACGGAGGCTCTAAGCACCCTTGTGAAACCGACGCGAGAGAACCGAGCCTACGCCGAAAGGCTGGAAGAACTTGTCAATCTCTCAATCGCAGCCTCCCAGAGATCGGCTGCCGGCTTAGATGTCATTCCAGAACTTCAGCGACACAAGACATGGCTTGACGAAGCCCCGATATCCTCGGAAGAGCTGGACGATGCCACCTTGAACGCTCGCATTGGGTCTCTTGCAACATCTCTGGCGTCGACATCCGTCTCCCACATTGCCAAAGCAATCACCATTGTCACAGATAATGCCCCTACCATGTTTTCCGGTGGTAAGAAGGCCTTAGAAGTCTTGGATTCGGAAGACACCCTGGGGAAGCTTAATCGCTTTCTGGAAGAGTTCGACGGGTCTGCGTTCTTCAGTCGCCTTGGCCATAACAAGCCCAACCTTCGGATTCTAGAGCTCGGCGCAGGCATTGGCTCGGCCACAGCTGGCATTGTACAAGATCTGACGCGGCCCGACGGCCAGGTGCTTTTCTCGCAATATGTGGTGTCCGACTCATCCTTGGGCGTGGTCGAAGCCCTCAAGACGCGTTTCCAAGGTCTCTCCAACATGAGTTTTAAAGCACTGGACATCGGAGTTGATGCCGAGCTTCAGGGCTTTGATGAGAAGAACTTCGATCTCATAATTGCAGCAGGAGTCCTTCAAAGCACGCCCAAGCTCTCGGAGTCCCTTGCGCGGGCTCGACAGCTCCTGGCTCCATCAGGAAGGCTGCTGCTACAGTCCTTGCGGCCCGGTCTGCCGTGGTCCAAATATGTCCTTGGTTTCCTCCCAAGCTGGGAGATTGGTGCCGATGACGGCAGACTCGATGAGCCGTATGTCGATGTGGAGACTTGGAAAGACAAGCTGGCGTCGGCAGATTTAGAGGTCGTTGGCGAGCCTGCGTTCGATTCTGACCAGCTAAGCCATATAAGCCACGTTATCGTCGCAAGACCGCGGCGTGGCGACATTCCGGCGAAAATGGTCACTGTTCTTTCCGAGGTCTCAGATGAATCTTCCGAGTCTCATCCCATCACTCGGGAGCTGCTCGCACGCGGGTATGAAGTTTCTTACTGCAGTCTTTCCAGCATTCCTCCGCCCGGTCAGGATATAGTCGCCCTCCTCGACGAGCAAACATCCTTTTTAGAGAACCTAGATGCCATTAAGCTTGAGCAGCTGAGAACTTTCATCAACAATATCGCTGACTCGGGCATTCTGTGGATTACCAAATCTTCTCAAAGTCAATGCGAGAACCCGAATTTCGCCCAGATTCATGGCCTAGCTCGATGCATCCGCTCAGAACTCGGCATTGCTTTCGCGACTTGCGAAGCAGATGACACGGAGACCTTGCGCGGATGCCAAGCGGTTGCTGGCGTCTTTGAAAGTTTCTCGGAAAGAGTCAACGATGGAGAGATCGAGCCCGATTTCGAATATGTTATTGACAAGGGTGTGACGCGGGTCAACAGATTCTTTCCAGTCTCTTCTGCCAGCGAGACAGCGGTCGTTGAGACGATCAAGGATGCGCGCTTGACTATCGGTCAGCCAGGGCGTCTCGACACCCTTCATTGGGCAGGTGAGGTTGTGAATGCGCCCCAAGGGGATGAGGTGCAAGTAGAAATTCACGCCGCGGGTCTGAACTTCCGCGTAAGTGATTCATCAAATACTGTTCCGAGGATACTACCATGCTAATGATGGTTGTAGGATGTCCTGGTGGCAATGGGAATCATCGAGTTGTTCCCTCCCACTTTTGGCTACGAGGCCACGGGAATTGTACGCCGTGTTGGGCCCAAGGCAGAAAAGCTCAACGTAGGAGACAGAGTTGCTCTTACGGGATTCAATGTCTTTGCGTCGACTGTCACGACCACTGAAAAACTGTGTGAGAGGCTTCCCGACGAACTCGACTTCACTAGGGGAGCTTCCATGCCGCTGGTCTTTGCCACGGCTATCTATTCACTCATCACCATTGGTGGACTTGCAAAGGGCCAGGTAATTGCCGCCTCCCTCTGATAAAGGCAGAAAAACTGATGTGCTTGCAGTCTGTTCTCATTCACAGCGGTTGTGGTGGCGTAGGCCTCGCTGCAATTCAACTGGCGCGTATGCTTGGTGCCGAAATCTTTACAACCGTCAGCAGTCAGGAGAAGATCGATTTCCTTGTACGAGAATTTGGCATCTCGAGGGACCACATCTTCAACTCAAGGACGGTGAGCTTCGAAGAAGACTTGCTCACGGCAACCAGCGGTAGAGGGGTTGACTTGGCGCTCAACTCGCTCTCGGGTGAGTTGCTACACGCAACTTGGCGGTGCATTGCCAAATGGGGTACTCTAGTAGAGATTGGGAAGCGTGACCTTCTTGGAGCTGGAAAGTTGGACATGGAAGTGTTCCTTGCCAATCGAAGCTATCGATGCGTCGACATTGACGAGATGTGCAAGGAGAGGCCTGAGATGGTTGGCCGGTGAGTCTTGGTTGCCGCTCATATATTAATCTGGCTGACGTATCATCAAGCTTACTTCGATCGATGATGGACTTCTTCCGCGAAGGGCATATCCAAGCCATTCCCGTCGACAAGATCTTCCCTGCTTCCAAGATGCAAGAAGCATTCCAGCATATGCAGCAGGGCAGCCACATTGGCAAAATTGTGCTCCAATTTCGCGAACCGGCATCTAGAGAACTTCAGCTTGGGCAGATTCAGCCTCCGAGTACATCTGCTACAGCCGTGCTTGACAGTTTGGCTTCGTATCTGCTCGTAGGTGGTCTCGGTGGCTTGGGCCGTTCCGTAGCGGTCTGGATGGTTCAACACGGAGCCCGGAACCTCACATTCCTCTCCCGCAGCGCGGGGACAAACGATAAAGACAAGCTCTTTGTCAAAGAGATCCAGAGCATGGGCTGCGAGGTGCATTTGGTGCGCGGGAGCGTTACTGAAGCGGCGGACGTGGCCCGCGCTGTTGCCGAGTCGCCTCGCCCCCTTAAGGGAATACTCCAGATGACCATGGTGCTTCATGATCAAGCCTGGCAGAAGATGACGATTGACGAGTGGAACGGAGCGACGGCGCCCAAGGTAAAAGGAACATGGAATCTGCACAATGAGACGCAATCGCAGAACCTCGACTTCTTCATCTTGTTCAGCTCGCTCTCCGGTATCGTGGGCCAGCCCGGGCAAGCCAACTACGCCAGCGCAAACACTTTCCTCGACGCGTTTGTTAGTTTCCGGTCAAACAAGGGACTGCCCTGTACGTCGCTCAACATCGGAGCCGTAGAGGGCGCGGGCTACCTCGTTGAGGACGATGATCTGCTCAAGAAGATGAAGGGAACCGGCTGGCGAGCGGTGCAGGAGTCGGAGCTACTGGAGGTGTTGGGGACCGTTATGCGGCCATCTCCGCCGGTAGCAACCCAAGTACAAGCTCAAGTGCCGGCTAAGGATGCTGACAATGATGAGTCGAGGTCGAATTTGGTCAACTCCAACTGCACTCTCGTGGGCATCGCGCCCGTCATTCCGCTGAGCAGCCTCGACAGCAGCGCCAAACTCCGCAAGGACATCCGCATGTCGGTATTCCGCAACATCCGCAGCCAAGCCAAGGGCGGTGCCTTAAACGACGGTCTGCGCCAATTTCTGAGCGCAGCCAAGGCCGACCCAGAGACGTTCGGCACCGCAGACTCAGTGCTCCTCTTGGCGCAGGAGATTGGGAAGAAGTTGCTAGGCCTGGTGCTGCGACCTGTGGACGACGGGATTGACGTATCTCTGTCCCTCGCGCAGCTGGGACTCGATTCGATGGTCGCGGTAGAGATGCGCGCGTGGTGGAAGCAGATGTTTGGACTTGATATCAGCACGTTGGAGATGCTAAGCAAGGGAACGCTTGAGGCCTTAGGCAAACACGCTGCTGAGGGCTTGCTGGCGTTGCATGGTCAAAAATGAACCAGAATCGTGTTATACAGTTATACTTAAATAGATTGCTAGTCTAAGGTAGAGTACCTATAGAGTTTCTTAGGAACTGCAAATTTATCCATTTCTTTATCAAGTTAAATGGCTAGATATGCTTGAAAATGTGATGGATTCCATGAAAACGGTCGGGGACACCCGCAAAACAGTCGAAAACTAAGCCCAAGGAGATAACCCGTTATGAACATGTTCACTATCCGGGTTTGCCATCATAATCTTTCGGATTTTCTGGGACATAAGGGATCTATCAAAAAGATAGTCACATGTAATGACTATGTGCCTTAAGTAGATAATTACCTGGCCAAAATCCCTCAAGACAAGATTTCATCCATGCATATGTACATCGTTCGCTATTTAATGAACGGAACAAACCTCCCAACAGCTTTCCCTTCAAATTCACGTCGCAACTTATCAAGCGTGAGTTTCGCTATTGCCCTTCTCATTTTCGACCGCCCGCACAAGATCCTTGACTACCCGAGGATCACTTGGACCATAGTGAGGCATCATGAAATGTAGAGGCTCGAAAGCCCTTCCGCTCAGGGCACACGAGTCAGCTCCTTTCTCCAGAAGCCATTTTGCCATTTCCCAATCCTGTGCTGCGCACGCATAGACAAAGGGCGTTATGTTTTCAGTCCTCGGGCATGGCTGACTGATGACGTCAAAGAAAACGACGCGTTTGATCTCGTCGACCTTTGCGATGCCAGATGAAAGCAGGTACTGGGCCATGGGCCTCCTTTTGGAAAATGGCGGCGCCTTGCTTCCTTGGCCACCCCAGACTATCACCTTATGTAGCGGCTGTGCACCATCTAGACATGCTCCATAGTCTAGAAGCAAGGCGATCAACGAGGAATCCCACTGCCTCACAGCTTGGTCAACGATATTGCTGGACCGGCGGTTCAAGGGCGTGATGTCGTATGCACCGATATTGTGTTGACTGAGCCCTGGCTCGGCACCACGCGACAACATGAGGGCAAAAAGCCGTTTGTTCTTCAAGCACTTGCTCAGGAGGGCCGTGGACATGTTGTCTGACGCCCGAGTCCAATTCCATAATTGGTTTGGATGCCAACCAAAGTCAAGGAAAACCTGTATCAGGGGAAGGGAGTCATGCCCGTTATCGAATATGGTATTGTCTGCTTCACAATATTCATCTTTCTCACGCCGAAAAAAGGCGTTGTCGTGTATGGCCGTTCCGTGTTCCAATAGATAGCGAGCAACGACGGGCTGGTTGCCAAAGGATGCTTGTTCCAGGCCAAATTGCCGTACTGCCTGAGTGGGGTTGGCTTCCTGAACAAATGATGCAACTTGAGGCACCAGGCCTTGCTCGCATGCGGCGTAGAAGCCAACTTCTCCCACACCCTCGCCAATAAGTTTGGATTTTGTGGCATACTCAGGCCTAGGCAAACGAGGCGGCAACGGTGGCAGCTGACCCTTCCTCGCGACTTGAATCTGTTGGACTTCATACTGTTCCACCGGGGCAAGAGCATAAAACTTCTCTGCGTCTCGTCGACTCTTATTCAGACTCTCTGTGAAGGCGACTCGCCCACGCATCGTATCATGGGAAACTGTAGGGCGGGTCATGCTGTGCATTGTTTGGCAATGGGAGGTGCTGAGGTAGAGAATTTCTTGGAACGAAGAAAAAGCCTCGCGCATCCTTTTAAGAGCACCTGCGGCACAGTTGGTCCATTCTCCAGAACCCTGTTGCATTTTACAAGGGCCTATGCGTATTGGTAAGATCGATTTTGTTCGGTGACCCAGACCACATGAAATAACGGTCCTTCTTACCGAGCACCTTAGATACCCCGGTCTGTAGGTTAATACTGGGGTAGTCTGCGAACATTGTTACTCGACGACGCATCAGACAGGAAGCCTTTCCTTGATGGATACTTAGGCACCTTAAGTACATATAGGGTGAGTCGGTACTATCTAGGGTTGTCATGATTTTTTTGATTATTTCTTTTATGCCAACCTCGTGACTGTGAGCTGGTGTAAAACTTACCTAGAGCGCCTTTGAAAGCTCCTATAAGACCTCCTGTAAAGGTTTGGGAAGTCTATAAGAGTTCCTGTGAGGGTTTTCTACTCACATTTTCTACTCATAATTATGAGCTTATGATAACCGAAAAGAACCTTGTTCTTGTAATACTTGCAGTCTTTTTAAATCCAGTTTCCTACGTGGGTATGACTCTTACCTCTTAGGGCGACCTTCTCAACCAACCAAAATTTAAGCGCTTGGGAGGCAGAGAACGGGTTCGACTCAGGACTACGATTTCTAAAGACATGATCTCAATAAGGACATGCAAGTCATAAAACTGAACCTTTGTTTCTTGTAAAGCCCGTATTTTCCTTGCTAGATAGTCTAATAAACCGAATCTTTTCTGGTCAAGCAACTACAAATACCAGCAACTACAAGTACCACTAAGCGGGCACGCGATCAACAAACCCCAACAGGTCTGTTTCCGACGACACAAACCTCCAGCGAGCAATTGCCTGAACAAACAACCTGGAGCTTGGGGACCCGAAAAATGTAAATATAATTCAATTTTCCATCTTATTGAAATTCTACCACTACGCCAAGAGCAACATCCTTACGAGTGGCTCGTGAAGCGGCGTTCTTATAAGGTCACTCCACCCACTGACACATGTCGATGTTACTGACGAGCAGACTCATCTAGTTTGAATCGTACGGACTTTAGTACTAGACTCCTCGATCAAGGTCGCATCATTCCAATGAATGGCTCTCCAAACCTGGCATGTGGAAGTAGATCTGTTTTGAATGCTATAACTCGTAACTGATGCCAAGGATAAAGCGAAGAATGACGAGGGCTAGGTTGAAACTAGCAGAGTAGTGGAGAAAGACAACTTGCCGAGGCTTGTCAGATGAATTACCACTACATATTCGGATAGCTTAGAATAAGTCAGCCGAGGCCCGATGTCGGCTCCGTTTCCGTCGAATTACTAGAGTCGCGAGTCGCCCGTCGCATTTCGCCGCATTTCGCGTCATCTAAGTTCAATTATAAACATCCACCACTGAGACTTCTCTACTACGATATCTGCTTCGACATTGCAACCAATTCCCATCAAAATGCCTCCACCCAATCCAGACTGGGTCAAGGCCCTCAAACCCGCCAGCCCCCAAGGATCGGAGCTTCTCCAACAGGAGAGAGCCAAATCAGATATCGACATCGACCAGCTTGCCGTCTTCCTGTTCACACGCGAAGTTCTTGAGAGAAAGGCAAAGCTCCTGGAAATTCTCATGTCGCACCCTGTCTTTGATAAATCCCAGAATTACTTCCAGGGTCGACATGATAGATTCAAAGCAGCTTTGGCGAGGGCCAAGGCATTGCGGCAACTTTCCATCCAGCATCAGTGGAGCCAGGACGACTACGAAGCCGCGAACGACCTTATCAGCGAGCCGACCCCCTATGGATTACATGCGACCATGTTTCTGAAGACATTGGAGGAGCAGGGAACCCCAGAACAGCATAAGTTATTTCTTGAACCAGCCCGGCAGTACAAGATCATCGGGTGCTACGCGCAAACGGAGCTGGGGCACGGGTCGAATGTTCGCGGTTTGGAGACAACAGCTACGTGGCATCCTGAGGACAAGACCTTTACGCTGCACTCGCCTCATCTAACCTCTTCCAAATGGTGGATTGGCTCTCTGGGTAAAGCTGCAAATCACGCCGTGGTGGTCGCACAACTCATCATAAATGGCAAATCATATGGACCGCATCCGTTTGTGGTTCAAGTTCGAGATCTTGAAACCCACGAACCTCTTCCAAATGTTCACGTCGGAGACATCGGCCCAAAGTTTGGCTATAACACCATGGACAATGGATTCTTACTCTTCAACCACGTCAAAGTGCCGCATGTTAACTTGCTGAGTCGATTTTCCGGGGTACATCCACACACAGGAGCGTACAGCAAGCCTTCCAACCCGGCCCTCATATACGGGACGTTGACCTTTGTCCGATCCTCAATCGTGTTCCAGTCCGGATCCGTCCTGGCTCGAGGTGTAACTATTGCTACGCGTTATTGCGCTGTAAGGCGACAGTTCTCAGATCGCGATGCCCCCGAGGGCGAGGCAAGCGAGAGCCAAGTCCTCAACTACACCATGGTGCAGTACCGTATCCTTCCCTTACTAGCAGCATCATACGCCCTGTTCTTCACTGGCCGTTCCATGATCAATCTGTATCGGGCAAATCAAGAACAGATGGCCCGGAAGAAGGATGCGCTTTCTGGAAACGGATCAAAGCATGACTCCAGCAGCGACCTTCTAGCTGATCTTCACGCCATCTCGTGCTCCCTGAAAGCATTCGCATCTACGACAGCCGCCGAGGGTCTCGAGGTGTGTCGTCGTGCTTGTGGCGGACACGGCTACTCAGCCTTCTCCGGCATAGGCAGTTGGTATGCCGACTACTTGCCCACCGTTACATGGGAAGGGGACAACTATATGCTCACCCAACAAGTTGCGCGATATCTTCTTAAGTCTGCGCGTGCTGTTCTCGCAGGTGAGGCCAGCGACAACGGCATAAGCCGGATTCTCAAAGAGTTCAGACGGAGAGAGGATATCGGCGCCGCATTTGATGTTCTCGACAACGACCAGGATCTGGTCGATGCTTTTGCTTGGCGGGTTGCGTTCTTGACCTTTGAGGCCCTCCGACACAGAGATGACGACAAACAATCTTGGAACAGTCTTCTGATTGACTTCTGGCGACTCTCGACCGCCTACGCTCAGTATCAGGTTGTGAAGAACTTTTACGAGGCGCTACAGGACGACACGACAAGAGCCTCGCTTGATCCTAACACTCTATCAGTGCTCCATAAGCTGTTCCAACTGTTTGCACTGCACCATTTGACAAGCCACGCTTCTGACTTTTTCTCCAGTGCTGCCACTACTGTGCGGCAGATCCAGCTGGCGCGCACCAAAAGGACCCTGTCTCTCATGGAACAGATTCGACCTCACGCTGTCAGGCTTGTTGACGCCTGGAAGTTCCCAGACTGGCAACTTGACAGCTCTTTGGGTCGTTACGACGGCAAGGTGTATGAGGATATGTTCCACAGGGCTTCTGAGGTGAACCCGCTAAATAACGTGGTGATTGACCCTTACCCAGAGTCTTCTGTGTTGTTCCGGAAAGACGGAGGAGTACCGGATGTAAAATCGAAATTGTAGGCCTAGACATGTTTAGAAAGATTCCCCGATCCCGTTGATCCGTCCCATCTGCCTGGCCCGTCTCCGTTACTCCGCGACTCCGTGATTGATGTTCCAGCTCACATAACACAACTCTTGATACGTCAGACGAACTATATGAGCTGACGTGATGATTGTGTGTGAACTTGGAAATGAGGTGTTTGTGGGGTACGTGCAATTCTTCCATTGGCTTCGTAGCTTCAGGCTACATGGCACGTCTACGTCCGCCAAGCCTCTGGGCCAGCCGCCCAATATATGCACTTCATATTCTCTATATAAGTAGCAGCACTTTTCGCTAAAACATCATTCTTACCGTGTATAAGCCTTCTCTTGGTATCCGGATCCCGTTTCAACTTGCCTCTTTACTACCAGTAGCCAGTCCAAGACCTACCGAATTTAGAACTATTTGCGGAAACAGCGTTCGCAATGACTTCACACCCCAGCGTGGAAGATCTCTTGAAGCGTAACGCGTACCTAACCCTCCATACATGAAACGGGACGGAGCTAAACTTTGCTAGGGAGAGGGTTAAAACCTTTGAAGCTCTGGTTCCGATGAGCGAAATGCCCTTGCAGAAAATATTCATTGGTGAAAGACAAATCTTGTCAATTTCAGCGTTGCTGAACACGGGATGCTAATAATAATCACGGAACGCAGTGTCATGTTGCGATCCACGTATTGATCCGTGGGATATTCTTGGTCTTTCAAAGTGGGGTATGGTCTCTGAAATTTAAGAGCGTATGTCTCTTGGGTTTCCATGTTGATATCCTGTCTCCTAGATGCTGTGGTTACTCGTGGGGCGGCAGGTCGTATGGCTCATCAGTTCAACAATTTGTTGTTTCTCGATCACATCTTGCAGTTCAGCGATGTCATGATCATCCACCACACTGGTCAGTTATTCCCTTGCATTACATCTGGCCAGAGCAGCAGCGCATCTAACGAAACTTTCCAGATTGTTCCGCTGAAATCACTGCCAATGAGGACGTCTACCAGGCGATCAGTGAGCGTGCACCCAGCGCTTCTGTCAAGCGAGAGGACCTGACACTTCCTGGATTCGAAGAGTAAGGTCCATACCTCAAAGGTTTCCACCTTCAACTTACTAACCAGCTGTTGAACTATCGTAGTCTAGAACAAAGTGTTCGAGAGGATGTCCAACTTGTTAGAGCATCGCCGCTAGTTCGGAAAGAACTTGCTAGCCGGACCCGCGGCTTTGTTTACGATGTAAAGACTGGTGAGGTCAAACCTGTGGGAGAATAAGTCGAATCAGGGCGTGAAGGCCTACCAGGTGTCCCGAATCGTGGAAAACAAAGGCTGGTTACTACCATTACGAACTAGGGACCAAATATCTCAACCAAATCCTGGTCATCTTGACTCCAACTACTAGTCAATTCTAGATGACCAAAGTTCTACGTCAGCTCTAATGACACATGACTACTACGGCCAAATAACGGCGATGATAAAGTCCCAATTCTTTGGCGATGTGAGCGACTACATTATCGACGAATGGTCGGGAAGCTTCACACTACATGGTCATGATGCACATAGCGACTGGCCATACTTGAGCCCCTGGAATATTGGCATCAACTTGTTTGTTTAATTGATAGCCTCATCATGTTCGCATGGAAAGCTTATAGTAGTTTGAATAGAGATACAAATGTTCACGTTTGGTAGTCTCATCATTGGTTGCGGGTCACAAATCGGAGATCGTGCGTATCAACGCAAAACCCTACTTCTTTGTGTTAATGGCATCACTGTTGATGGCTGTACGAGGCTACAGACCCATGAACCCACAGGTACCCAGTGGTATCTATACCTGCTAGTAGGTATTGTGAAGTGTTCACATGTAACGATAAATGTCTGATATCACCCTTACAACTCCAGAAGCTGGCATATGCGACCCATTTACCAGACACGGGGCCGTTGCTCATTCACAAAAGACGCAAAGGCCCTCACGATTGGTTCAACAACATCTATTTCAAGGTGTCATTCCTAGGATTGTTCTACGTGTAATGTTTCATGCTTTTAAAACAAATCAGTCACGTTTTCCACCAAGTAGGGGCTTCAGCAAGGGCCATACTTTTGAACGCCCGAGCGGGCAAACGTACCACACACTTTTAACTCTGACGGGACTCCTGTATTTGATCTCTGAATAGAAGAGATGTGTCACAACAAGAGATGCGCCCATAAAGCCGGCGAAATCAGGTATGTTTTAGGCCCAAGATTGCCCCTGCAGATTGAGATTAGTTCGTACCAAGCTCTCATTTCCAACGGTTCACATAGCGTCTTCAGGGTACGGACTCAGCATTGTTCGTAATGCAAGGAATAATGTAGCCCACTATAAGACATGTTACGGAGAACATGAAGAACGTGAACGCAGTTGTGACGTTGCGCAGCCGCGCTGTCGGAAACTCGGCAGCGTTCAGCCAAGGCAGTGGCCCCACGAAGGTGGCATTGAAGAAGGCGAATAGAGATATGATGTTGATAAGTCCCGGACATAGAGAAAGCCCATTGCAGTAAGGAGAGGGAAGAGGTTCTGTAGGACAAGAGAGATCTGGTAAGCAGCACGAGACTTTATGTAACAGGTCACCCAGGGGTTCTGCCAGTCTCAATGTTTTGTGTCTTACTAGCAATAACTCGGCCAACGGTGATTTCCGTGACCAACCGTAGCCGAAGCAAAGACAACCCCTACCTTGTTTGCTTGTCTATAGCCGTAACGAAAGCCGAACTTCCTCGAGTTCATCAACGCTTATGAAGTTACAAAGAGATCACTTTAGGGTTGGACTAATGGCGTCCATCAGAGTGATAATATTCGCAACTGAGTCTCCCGGGGTTGAATCTGGGTCCAGAACCTCAGTTACCCACCCGTGGGAAGCGTAGAGTTCGATACAGACCCTCATCAGCTAGTATGCTAGTTCTCGGCTTTGGTCAACCTTACTTGGTGTCTAATAGCGAACGAGGTTACAGCACATCATCCTTTCAGAGGCAGCCGTCGAGAAAGTGTTGAATTTTGTTGACACTTCAAGGCCAGGCCGTCTTCAATTAGCATCAACCCCGCCCTCGAGATTTTGATATGGAAGCCGTCGGTACATCAGCCGGGTGGTAAACAGCAGAAGAAAGCAGACAGACGCGAACTTCTCTAGTATATTTTATGTGATATTTCTCATAATCTGTTACGTTGAAATGATACTAGCCATATTTTCTACTCGAAAGAAGCCTTGATAATCTGGATATTATTGTTGTTCGTGAACCCAATTGTCAGCGTCTTGCCAGTTTCATCGAGAAACGGGTATGCTACTCCTGCGTAGACCAGACCACCATCTATAGGTTCCGCTTTGAAGATTTCTTTACTCTCCGCCCATGGGCCCTGAGGACTCGGGGCGGTCTTCAGAGACACAACGCCGCCTTGTTACGCATCGATGAGCAGTGATACAGAGGTGCGCAGCCTAGGAACGCAAGACTTACCCATATTGACATGGACATAGATATAGACCTCAAAGTGATTGTTATAAGCAATCTGGCCTTGGCCGGCTCCCCACATAACTGCTGTTTCACTGTTAAAGGTTGTCAGTACTTCGCGACTCCATCCTTGCTTTCTTCCCCACCAGTACTCATATTTTTCAAGATCAAAAGCATCTACTGCCCGAACCCGAGCCATATAGATATAAAGACTTGCAGGCCATTCCTTCTCGCTGTTGGGAGGGTTCCCAAGTATGTATAAGTACTCGCTTTTGGCATCCCGATATGCAGCCACATCGCCGTATTTGGGTACTCGATCTCCATCCCACCACCAGCCGTTTTCTCCAAGCCGTTCGGTTACCGTGGGAACTCCATCGATAACTTCAACCCTGGCGATGCCAGCTCCTCTGCAATGCTCTGAGTCATTCTGTGCAGCTTAGTGTGAGACAACGATGCACTCGTCTAATCAAACATTTTGCTTACTATCAGGTAGTACAGAGCGCCGATTCCAGCCTCGGCGTCAGTTTCAACGATGCTCGTGCCACCAAATCCGAAGGTGTTTGTTTCGCCCCAGGCCTCGTTGAAGGGTACCAGTTGGTTCTGATGGGGAACAGGTTGATCATCATTGAGGTGCAAATCGTGTACCACCAGAGGATCATCCGTCAATGTAGATAGAGAGTTCCGCACCATGCCGTGGAAGCCGTCCGTATCCTGTGCTGGATCGGTGACCCCCGTATCGCACCACATGGTATCACCGTAGACGGCGTACCACTTGCCGGCGAGGTGGCCGGCGAACCCAAGATCACGGTGGCTGCTGCTGTTGCGGGCGTTCTGATGGCCCATGAACTCAACCGCCACATCACCAATTGGATTCGTACCCTCTGGTTGGGTGTTGTCAACGACCATTTTGCGGCGCTTATTTTGTCTCGTAACCTTTAGTCACCAAGATCGGTATAAAGACCAAAGAGAAAACACCAAACCTTGGATGATGTTATACTCTCCGCCAAGGCATTTCCTAACAGGTTACCACGGATTATGCGTGCCCGCCGAGGTATCACGTGAGGTTATTTCGTCACTGAGCCATCACTCTCCAGTTACCTGCCTCTTTGGGATTTCTTAGTGTGTTGCTCAAGCAGGATACTCTTCTCATAACATCGACGAGTGTGAGAGTCCATGGAGTCCTGCGAAAACTGATCCTGAACTGTATAGACCGCTTTACGGAAAAGAAACCCCCAAGAATTGTTAAGTGATATGCATGTGAATTCTAAAATATGTTACTATGTAAAGGCTTTAGTTTTAATTAAATTGGCTATGTGAGTTTCTTACCAAAAGACATCATAATCGTGTCAAATCTCCTACGCTACCGTAGCCCGCTACTAAATAACCGCTCCGTTGAACGGTGAATATTTGTTCAATGTGACATTAAATGGGTCATATTGCCAGCGCTTGTTGTTTTCCTCAAGCCACCATCGGCTCATGAAGGCAGCCTCCTCCGCCCACTCAGCGGCAGCGATACCGCGCTCCCGCTCAATCGTCTCAAGAAATGTCTTGAAACTAAAGGAAAGTATTGGATGCTTCTCACTAGGATCCTGGCCCAGATCCGTAAAACGCCACTCGAGATCGTCTATTATAGGCACAACCATGCGCCAATTTGGTTCCCGACCGTCCCGAACACTGAGAAGAGCACGGCCCGGGTTCATAACCGTATATTGCCAGTTTGGCTGGCGGGTATGGTTCGAGTACTTGTTGATGGGCCGCAAAAGTGATTGGCCTTCGTAGTTTGCGATCAAGTCGAGCGCAGCGCGGCTCTCCGACTCGGATAGCGAGCCGGTTTCCAGGAGCAAGTCCAGGATGGTCGGGAGTATTTGGAGCGATGTTACAGCATCTTCGATGTTTATTTGTGGTAGTTTAGGGTGCGATAAAACCAGTGGGACGTGGAAGTTGGCCACGTGGGGAGCGTAGTAGGGCGTGACGGTATGGTGTTCTGCGATAGATATGCCATGGTCGCCAACAAAGACGACCAGAGTCTCATCAGCGACACCCTCCTCTTCCAAGATGTCCATGAATTTCTGCAGCCACCCATCAACGTATCCAATGGTACTCAAATATCTAGACAGATCGCCAAGCTTCTTGTTTCCAGTCACAGACGTATATGGATCCTCTTTCGGAATCAAAAAGGGGTGGTGGGTGGTCCCTGTCAAGTGTGTCAGGAACACGCGTTTGTGATCCTTCTTGGCCGACGCGAAGGCGTCTCGAACGTAATCCTCCAGCGCAAATTCTGGGAGGCCAAACTCGTGCAAGTTAGGCATCTCGACGGGCCCAAATTTGGGGTCCGGACCCCTCAGATACTCCATTGTGACGTACTTGTCTTTCGGAAACCCAAGCATTGGCATCTGGGCGTTTTGTTTGTCGTAGTTTCCAGTCACGCTTTGCATGAAAGAAGACTCCCATTCGAAAGATGTGAACTCGGTGGTGGCGTTGTCTTTGCTGTGATTCAGCTGATTGAAGGCCTCGAATATGTGTGGCAAGCATGGTTGGTAAATGTGATGATAGATTTCCATGTTCCAGTCTGCAACAAGTGGGTTCAAACCACACAGTGATGCTGTCAAACTCTTCAGAGTGTAGGTTGAAGCAGTGTGCGCATTCTTGAAGTTGATCCCGCCGCGCGCCTTCTTCTCCGAATGCTCGAAGCCATCTTCGTAATCGCCGGTGATAAAATTCGCGGCAGGGGTAAGCGATGAGAGTACTTCGCGTGCCGCGTTGGACAGGGACTTGTTTTCGAAGGAGTCGGCAAGCTTGTTCCAGATCAAGCCGTCCTTTTTCAGGGGGAAAACGTCCTTTCTCGTGCTCTCAAGCTTGAGCACCACAACATGCCGGATGTTGATGTCCTTCAGCTTATCTCGGAGTTCGGGGAGAACATCATTGTCCAGGTTAGATATTCTTATGGGATCCAGAGCCGCGTTGTAGTGTTTCTTGCCAGACTTGTACCAATCTTCGAAACCCGGCAGCGGTTTGCCCTTGGGAAGCCAGGACAGTTTGATCGGGGTATCTAGAGCAGTGCTGTTATCCCAGCTATAGTTGATACCGGTTCCGTGAACGGGGAGCAGGCTAGCGAGGGTCGGAGACGAGTGCGCAAAGTCGACGAAGGGCAGCAGTGGCAAGGTCCAGGACATGAAGGTGAACGAGCCGTCGTTGGGTCGTGCTAATGTCTGGAATGTCAAGGAAAGCATGAAGACGGTAATGAAAGCGTATGAAAGGACGACAATTCGCGTCGTTGGTGATCGGCCCTCGTTGGAAGCGGGGTGAGAGTTGCCTTGTTCTTTGGCTTCCATGTCTCCCGACTCCATCGCACCCTCGGCTTCCTGCTGCGAGAGGTAGGCGTATTTGACTTTGCCGGCCCGTCGTCGTCGTATGGGGAGCATACTCCAGAGGCAGGTGAAAGGCCAAGCCAAGATGTTCAGGGCATGATGAGCCACGATATCGCATAGATCCTGTAATACCCAGCTGACGGCGATTATGGCAAAAAAACCCAGCAAACACGACATCATGCCCGAGAGCAAAACCTTTCGGGAAGAGGCATCGCCAGCGAAGCCAATGTTGCGCCAGTGGAGTTCGGAGCCTGTGACGGCGAAGAAGGAGATGTTGAAGGTCGCCAAGCCCAGCATAAAGAAAGCAATGATAGAGGCGAGGACTGGCGCAACAAGACGAAATCGCCAAGGCATGGGTTTAGACGCCGGTCTGCCCAGCAATATGTGCACCATCAACAACACCACGAAGTCCTGGGCGAAGAAGGAGAGCCCCCATTGCAGCAGGTCGACGGTCGAGAGAGCCGCGAAATGGGCATAGATGTGAACGACCTTTGCTCCGAGGACAGACACGGCGGCGATGGCAAACAGAAACCGGCGGTTTGTGCAGCGAGAGGCGATGGTGCCGACGCAGCGGCGAATCCTCTCCATGGTGTGGGCGAGATGTTGAATCTGGGGTAGACGCTGGCTGAACTTCGACTTCACGCAACCGCAAGATCAACAGCCCCGCTGTGAAAACAACCGCTCTTGTCCTCTTTGTAGTACTGCCAAGTGGCGGATCTAAGGGAGAACACGGCTGGTGTCGCGTGCCTCCCTGCCGCTACTGGAATGCCTCCTTTAGCTCCCAGGTCCGCCCTGTCGGCTAGCCAGCCGAGTCTAGTGCAAGGGAGATGATGGTACAGCGGTGACCCCTGGATGCTACCTCGTATGACAGCACGGCCCGGTACGAAGGTGCAGTGAAGCCAAGCAGCGGACGCCATTTAGACGAGTTGAGGCCTCGAAACAAGGTCGCAGCAGCTGCAAAAGCAAACAGCCGCCGCTCACGAAGCACAACCCGCAAACTTGAGCCAACTAGCTCGTCCGTCAGGGGTTGTCAACGTTGACTCCTGGGTAGCTAGCGCAGGAATTAGGTAATTAGTCTCAAACAGGACCATTTACGGGTTTCGGGTGGGCCGGATTCCGGCAACGTAGGCGCGTGACTATCACGAATCGATATTTCCAATACGAGGGTGGGAGGCATTTTACTCAAGGGCAAGGCGTGGCGTCGGATCTCGACTCTTAGCTCGACTGCACACCAGTACGAAGTTTCACTCCACGATGGTGCCATCAGGACACGCTTGCTTGAAGAGTAAGGTACGAAGTGCAGCTTGTAAGTACCTTCGTATGGAAACCAAGCCCCAAAGTCCAAACACTGGCCAAAGCTCCATCCTCCCGCGGCCGTAAGTCCATCCAGTCATTGCAGGACAACGCAGCCCTGCTGATCAAGGGGGTCGCATATTCAAGCCACCAACAACGGAGAAGGAAGAAAAGAGAAGAAGAGAAATGATCACCCTCCCTAGACAAGAGCTGAGGTTTTAGAGAAGGCCGCCGTTGAGATATCTAATTGACGGAGATGGTATAGGCGGATGTCTTGAAGACCGCGCCGGAGCCTGCAATAAGATGTTAGACAGATTTCATGCCAACAAGGGAGGGGGTGGGGCTTGAGTCTTGAGTCTTGAGTCTTGTCTGAGTCTTCAATAGCCTATAGGACCAGCATCAAACTCCAAGTCTCAGGTGTCTCAATCTCAACGTACCCGAAAAGGGCTCTGTGCCAGCCTGGAGGCTTGTCACAACATTGTCGGTGCTCACGCCCTGGCTGGAAGTCAAGTAGTTGAAAAACAGCTTCAGGTCACCGTCCCAGTTTCCAATGTTAGATGGTGCCACGAAGGAAAACACCGTGGTGTCGCCGTTAGGGCCTTTGAACACTTTCCACTGAGTCCCCAATATAGTCGGAGTGGCGATAGGAGTCGAGCCAGTCTCGGAGATTGGCCCCGCTCCGCCATAGGAGCCAAGCCAGATCATGATTTCGTACTTATTATTAGATGACGCCGTCGGGGCTAGCCACAGATCGTAAGCCACATCTGCGACCATGTTGGATCCCGTATATCTTTACGAAGGATGGGGTCAGCAATCGGCCCCGAGCAGCGGCACAGCCTCCGCAGATATTCTCACCTCCAGGTCCATTTTGAGGGAATCGAGCTAATGTCTGACAGTTTTCGATTGACTTTCTCCAACGCGACGTTGGAGTATGACTTGACCTGGCCCTGGCCGCCCTCCCAGCTCCACTCAGTTGACCACACGACCGAGTTACTGGTGAGAGAGGTGAAGGTCGTGCATTGGTGCCCGGATGTAGCCGATGACGCGCCCCAGTTGTTGTGGTAAATAGTGTAAGCGCCGGTTGCTAGACTGCCCCAGCTATCGCACCAGGTCGTTGCTCGCTTCTCAAGCGTGGGAGTTGGGTTGGCTACCACGGCAGCTGTAGCGACCAGCGCCGAGAGGAGGACCGATGGCCGCATGGTAAAAGGCGAAATATATCAGATTGAGTAGAAATCGAGGAGAGGGAAACGAGAAAAGTAAGTGTCAGCAAAGGCATGCACAAGCAATGACAATGGAGGTCTAGTTGGAAACTGGTAAGTAAACAACATTTTGTATAAACAGTTGAATCGTCGACATATATAAGAATTCTTGGGACAACACAATTTGTCGTGACGACGCCGCCTCCTCTCATTACGATCACGGACGCGATGATGGACCTTTGTCGTCGAGGGCCCGTCGCGTTCCATCCATCATTTGTGGGAAAACAGCACCGTGAAACAAATACTCTCAAAATCCGATGTTGTCTCTGCGGGATTGGTGCATGTTCAGGGCCGTCGAAAATCATGCCCACAATATGTCAACAGATATACGTACATAGACCTCTGCTTCCACCAATGGCTAAGCGACGGCTTAATTAATTCCATCTTCGAAACCGGCGTCGTAATATTCATCCAGACTCTAATTCCCCACTTGCGTTTCACGGTTCACCCTAGACCTGAATCAATCCCAAAGAGGAAATCCTTCCACGGGAAACAGGCAAGCCAGTGTGGTTCGCCCGCGTGTTTTCTCGAATAAGAGTATTAATTCTTGCGCCGTTCAAACTAGCAGTTTCTAAGCTGCTGAAGAGACAGCTGCTTGAGACACAAGATAGAAACTACACGAGCATTGACACGCGTGGACTAAAGACCATGAGAATGATGTAATCATCTACAAAGACTTACACAAGCGAAACCTGGCGCCATATCGCAAATTCTGCCGTGCAGGTATGGATTTTGCCCTGTTGTTTTTGAGAGCATCATCAGTCAATTCATCATCCATGCACCAAAGCTCGATTCTTCCAGAACATCCAAGTCTACTAGTAGACGTGGCGTCTTGCGCCCAACATAAAGAAAACATAGCGCCGCCAGCAGCAAAAACCTGTCTTGACTTCAAAATGTGCGCTAATTACGGGGGGAGGTGCAGGCATTGGGAGAGCTATGGCTGAGTATCTCGTTCCTAAAAACACAAAGGTTCTCAAACATACGGCGCAAGAGTTTGGCGCCCCGGCTTGTTATCTCCTAGACACCGGCAACGTCTCCGAGATCCCCGCATCCGTGCAGCAGATCACCTCGGAGCATCCGGAGCTAGACTGTCTCATCAGCCACGCGGGGGTGCAGCGGCCGCTAAGAATCCTCCAAGACGAAAACTTTTTGGCCAGGACGGATGAGGAGATTGGTATCAATATCCGTGGACCCATGCACTTGGCCCTTGCTCTGCTTACCCACCTTCGATTCAAATCGAATGCAACTAGTATCGTCAACGGGTTCAGTGTTCTAGGCTTCATCCCCACCTCCGTCGTCAACCCGGTATACAACGGAACCAAGGCGTGGCTGCACTTTTGGAACATGAACCTCGGAACACGGTTGTTAAAGAACGGTGGGTCAGCATCAGCGTTGTGCAAATTGCGCCTGTCATGGTCGAGACCGACTTGCATCGCGAAAGAGAGGTTTCTGATGACGACAAGAAGTCCAGAAATCGGACTGCACTCAGCATCGAAGATTTCAAGGGCGGGGTTTCGAAAAAGAAAGAAAACGGAGGCTGGGGAGAAATCATCACTGCTGGCCAAGGGGACAAAACTGTTGAGAAGTGGCCCGGGGTCTTTGGCGAGATCTACGACAAACCCGTAAATGCGTAGTATCGTACCTAGTTATAGGCCAGTCTATTCGTCGTAATATATTCGTCGTAATAAGAGCCGAAGCAATTCACTGTTATTTCGATTTGTAGCCTATTGCTTTTTCCCAGCTGAACCTCAGTGCCTGAGGTCTTGGGCGTTGCAGCGAGCCTGTGAACCATCCTCTCATCCTTCTACTCCCAAGGTAGCTATTACTAGCCTCCATCCCAACCTCGTGTCGAGCGTCTTGAAGTAGAGTTTCCCAACAACCCGAGGCGGCTCTTGGGTCCTCATCCAGAAATAAATATGATCAATTTATGCTGACTTGATAGTCCAAGATCCTACGATTTACAACCACTCCAGCCTTCATATTCAACAGCCAGCTCATGTTATATTGATATAAACAGCTGCATCGGCCCCTCTCCTCGACTCATCCTCCAACGATTACTGGAGTTTATCAAATCTGTACACCCTTCCATAGCCCAGGGCCATTTCCGCACAAATCCCGGGGTAGCCTCCCAACTTTGTATCTCATGAGGCTCTCCCCATACAATGAGACCATGGCGAGAAGCAGTGATCTCGTCGTCGTCTCCTTGTGAAAGGGTCACCCTGGTCATCTCAGCAGGGGCCTGCATGGGCCCCGGGTCGGGATACTTCACGATGTCGATGTAGCTACCAACCAAATCCAAGACAAACTCCGAATGGTTAAAGCTTGTTTCTCGTCTGATCAGATTCTCCCGCATTCTGGGGAAAGGAAGCAAGTCAATCCATGTAGCGTGTACGACTTTCATTTGTGGATCTGTTGGTGTGAGACAGTCGGGCAAAGTCGGTGATACCGGGAGAATGATGGAGTAGCTTGGGAATATCTCATCCAAGTCGAGCATCTCCGGCCCCTCTGGACCTTGGACGAAGCAAGCGGCTAAGCGGTTGAGCATCATTTTGTTAAGGTATAGCCCTCGAAACGTGTTGTGCTGCACGAGACGAATCAGGTGGTCGGCTGACAATGAAATCCGTGGGTTTGATCGCGCTGGAACGGCACTGTCGGTAGATACAAGTGACCGTAGGTGCTCCAAGCGAAAAGCGTGGTCTTCCCTTCCCTTGCGATTCAGGGCCGACGATCGACCTTGAAGCTTCGGCCCGCAGCTCGATTGAGTGTGTTCATCCTCTCCCAGTCGCCAACGAGTCACCTTGAAGGGACGCCGCTCAGCGCTTGAACACTCGCCATTTCGTTCCTTTTCACGAAGCCCTGTAATAAATTACTTAGCTTGTTGAATCTATGGGAGAAATCCGACGAAGCATACTGCGCGCTCTCTGATTCGATCGGTTTTGTAATTTCTTCCGTTGCCGTCTTGCGTCGGATTCCGGCTCGATTGTGTTGCCGTCAGCGGCTCCTTTCCCGTGGCGCATTCTACAATCGGATGGACCCGTCCGCTGATAAGATTTGAAGATTGGAAGTAGGGAAGATGGAGCAACGCTTCTTGACAAACACGGGAGATTTAATGCGCAATGCATATCACTAAGTTGAAGAAGGCAAATCTGTCAGCCATGGCCACATCATCCGGGCCCTGAAGTGGCTGACGGAGCCACAGAGCTAATCTGTAGACTAGAGCGTAAACGGAAAAAATGTCATCCCTTTATCATGAGTGTGACCTCATGCCTCCACGTCGTATAAGCCGATACCATTGTCGTAGTAGGATGGGAGTCGTCAGTTCAAGAGCAAATGGCTGATCACTGACCTATAAAATGAGTCTCTCGTCGCTCTCAAGTCACGCACTCGAAACTCAACTCGCAGCTCATCCAACAGTCAACTACCTCGAATACTACTCTCAGTCATACTTCTACTTTCCACTCAAAATATGTCTCGATACGCCAAGGTCCACGTTGACCCCCAGGGGCCAGGAGACTCAAGACCTACAGCTCTACAAATCGTCAAGGACAGCAACATGGAAGGGGGTCTTGTCGGGAAGTCGGTGGTTATCACTGGAGTCTCGTCTGGTATCGGGATCGAGACAGTTCGTGCTCTTGCAGCTACTGGAGCGACGCTCTACTTGACCGCAAGAGACTTGGTCAAAGCTAAAGCCGCCCTTGAAGGCATCTTGGAACCAAGTCGTATGGAACTGGTTAGAATGGATCAGGGTTCCCTTGACAGCGTGCGAAATGCCGCCAAGATTATTCTCGCCAAAACCAGCACCATCAACTTGCTCATCTGTAACGCTGGAGTCATGGCGGTACAGGAACTCCAACTGACACAAGATGGGCACGAGTTGCAGTTCGGCACAAACCATCTATCCCACTTCTTGTTCTTCAGCCTTTTGAAGCCAGCATTGTTAGCTGCAAGCAGTCCCGAACTTTTGTCACGAGTCGTCGTGGTATCATCCTCAGGACACCGTATTCACGGGATCAACGATACGACCAATTATAACTTTCAGCAAGGGGGTTACCACTCGTGGGTGTCTTACGCCCAGTCAAAGACTGCCAATATATATATGGCCAACGAAATCGATCGACGCTATGGATCTCGCGGCTTGCATGCAACGAGCATTCATCCTGGTGTCGTCGCCACAGGCATAGGGCAGCACCTTCCTTCGGAAGAGTTAGCGGGAATGTTGAAAGATGAACGCCTACTCAAGGAGTTGAAAAGTCCAGAGCAAGGAGCAGCGACGACAGTGTGTGCTGCGATCGGCAAGGAGTGGGAGGGACAGGGCGGCAAGTATCTCTTGGATTGTGCTGAGGCTGAGCGGGGGGGAAGATGACGGCGATCCACGAAACGAGACTTATGCGAGCCACACATATAATCCAGCGGACGAAGCTAGACTCTGGAGCGACTCTTTACGTCTCGTGGGCCTGTCAGACGATGACTGAAGCGAGGCTGGCACACTGCTTTGACAAGTCAATTCCCCCAATACATACATCTCCTCACTACACGTGCTTAGTACTATAGTCAATAAAACAACTCCGACTCATTCCAGCGACAGCTTACTCTGCATTGAATTTCTTCTTTTGGTAGCTATATTTCCGCTACTGAGATGCGATTGGGAGAAATATGGTGATGTGAGTGACGATTGTTTATATCTGAAATTTGTTTACGATGGATCTCAGCTGCGTTCTGAGCCCAGGACAAGAATTATCCAGAAAAAAAAACCATCAATAACAGATATACGTATATGACGAGTGCAGGGACAAACATACAAATAATTGTTACCAAAGACACTCAACTGCTTCTCTTTGTGTCTGCAAAATTACAATTCCTGGCGACCTACATTAACATTTGATGCCCCTGTATGATATCCTGGTAAACTATAAAAGATGAAGTGGAAATTACTCTGTCATTCGAGCATGCGTTTAAAGGTCATTGTTCGACTTTGCACCAATAGGAAGGAGTTTGTCACCTCCTTGAAACTAATAAGCCTACGTTGCATAGAGTAACTCGTGTTTTCCTAATTGAATCTAATCAATCATGGTTCCATAATTATTCTGCTTGAACGCGTTACTCCGCCGCTACCGACCTATTGATAAACCAACATAACACCATACAGGTGATTTCATTGAACTTGTCAGCATGCAGGGGTATGGCATTGGATGATCGATCTGCACTGGACAACAAGGGGTCACAGTCAAGCGGACGGTTCTACTAATACGGCAGGTCGCGGTTCTTTTTGATCGAGCAATTTCAGGCATCTGAACTCTGTGTTATGCGTGATATCAAGCTTAATTATACGAATAGCCAAGTTCGTCGAGTCTCGATAGTACTCGCAACGTTGCATAAGAGCAAAAGCGGCACAGGAAATAGTAATCGAAACATCGGCTGACTGACTACAAATTCAAGTTCGCCTTGGAGCATGTATAAAATGGCTTATACCCCGATGAACTCTTGGAAATGTGAGTCTTGACCTCGATAAGCAACCCGAAGACCGACTAACTACCCATCAAGTTTCTTGTTTCGCTTCTAGAACATAATCATGATCTGCCAATCTTTCGTTACCGCTATCGCCGTTGGCGCAAGTCTGGCGTTCGCGGCTTCACCAGACAAGCCGGAGGTTTCACCTTCCATTCCTCGTGATAAGATGGAAACAGATCTTCGCAATAATCTTCACCCGACTCAATCTACCTGGGACTATTGGGGGGCAGGCTGGATCCCCCAGGGATGTAAAGACATCGCAAACCAGCACGGTCTCAGCTTGAACGATTTTACCACCTTCAATGTACACTATACCGACTGTAGCGAACCTTGGATTATGTGCAGGCACAAGAATGCAGGAGCCTCGGAACTAGATATGATTGACATTTTTGGACGCTTGCCAGTTCACATGCGATCGTATATTCGGTACGTCGGGCTTTGACCGTTACATTACGTCTGTTCGTGTACTTGTGTACTTATACTTATACGTGTCCTAGTCATTTGATTGCTACTCCAGGTCTCAACGATGGCGCAGCTGCTTGGACTTGGTCCAACGGTGATTGCGTGGTAGAGAGTGCCCCGTCTGTCAGCGTTCTGCTTCACGAGGTTTCCCACAGTCTTGACTGGCATGCTTTGCCTCAATACCAGCAACCATTCAGCTCGTCGTCAATCTGGCAAGACAACTACGCCCAGGACTCAGCTACCCCAACAAGCTACGGCAGAAGCAACTGGATGGAAGACTTCGCGGAGAACGGCATGGTGGGAGTTTATGACAAGGTTGTTCCGGGAGGGATTGGTAAGATCGAGTCCAACTGGAACGCCATTTTCCATCAATACGCCACTTATCAGGGCTACTTGGGCGATAGAATTTTGCCCGGTGGCACCTGCAGCAACCGTTTTAGCAATACTGCGCCGGTATCAACCTCATCTAGCGCCAAGCTGCGTGTCTCCGCGAAATCGAAGCCGGATACTAGCATTGACTTTTCCAACATTACCCAAATTGTGCCGAGCAAGGAAGTCGAGGGCCTGGTGGTCAAGGACTGAAGAACTCGCTTCTGTTGGCCAACCTTTGGGTATGATTCGTCTACAATACGCAAAGCTCAGTTGAAGTCTTGAAAGCATTCAACAGGCCTTATCATGCGAGGAGACTTGGACGAGACAGACGCCAAGCGGGGGACAACAAAGGCTTGATTGCTTTTTTTACTTCTACACGTGATTATGTCTTCTACTATATGTTATTACTATTTATGATCAGACACGTGCAAGCTGCGCACCCGGGTGAAACCCGAGTCAGCCTATGATTAAGATTTCAATGTCGCACTTTATTATCTGGCCACTGTATTTGCTATGGTGGTTAAAATCTCCCTATTTCTCACTTAAAAACCCCGTCTACTGAGGGGCTTTATACGCGATAGATCGCTAGAAAGAGGCAATGGTCTGATGCATACGTCGTCATGCCGTGAAGGGCAGCGATTTTGTGACGTCAGAGTTCAGACGACATAAACACAGTACGCGTTAGTTATTTCATCAACGTGGAAAGATAGTAATGATAATATGATTCTGGAGACATTTAATAGTCATACCATAAGTAGTTCAACATACTGTTTCAACAACGCAAACAGTGAAAGCCTTAATACACCGGGCCGTTTTCATCAGACCCTCCCATGCGTGCAACTAATTCAAAACGATTGCCGCCACCTTCATGCGTACTTCATCAACCTGGCTTGCCACATATAGCTTCACCTTATGCACGCAGCCTAAGGGTTCTCCACATTCTCAGTGTGAGACGTCCTCTTGGGATAGTCGTGTTCGAGCCATGTTGTTGGGAGCCTGGAGTCCTCCGAGGACGTCGTTGGATCCTCCCTTGACACCAGATTCCTTTTGCGCGGGCACTAGAACCTTGACTTCTTTGCGGCCAGCATCTTCGCGAGTAATACCTTGCTTCTCTTCTGACAAGCCCATAGACTTTAGGAAGCTCACAGTCTCAGTCCATTCGTGCTGCTTGCGTGCCTCACTCCAGTTCAACTCCTCGGCGACAATATCGATCACACGGGGCAGCGCTCGGAGGGTGCTCTCCACATCGAGGAACGATAGACGCGTCCGTCGGGAGATGACATCGGCAGTGGTACATGCGGCCTCGGAACGCGCGCTGTACTGAATCTCGGCCTCGATGATAGGGAATGATGGTAGAAGACGGGTGATTGAGCCTCCAGAGGCCTTAAGGACAGCCCAGGCACGATCTCCGTAGTTGGTGGAGAGGTGATGGGCGATGTCTGCGTCGATGTTGTAAACCTCCTGGAGTTGCGTAGACAGGCTAGTCGACCATCCATGGGCACCGATGAGAGCGATATCTCTAGTACAGCAAGCACCGGTAGCGGCAAAAGCGGGTAGGCCAGCACCACTGACATCAGGAAGAGTCGTTGCGCGGGGAGTCAGGTTGAACAGGGTGATAGCTTGATCGACGGTGTCTTCGGCCATTTGACGGTAGGTGGTCCATTTTCCACCAGCACAGGTGAGAAGGTTGGAGGGGGAAACAGTGATGAGATGGCTGCGGACTAGGGATTCGGTGTTCTTGGCTCGGGGGTCTTTGACAAGGGGACGGATACCTAAGTCTGTTAGCTAGATACGTCGAAGCAGGGAGCGGGTGTAGAAGCTTACCAGACCAAGTTGACAAGACATCAGCCCGGGTGAGAACGGACTCGGGGGAGAGAAGCTTGCTGACCTCCTTCAGGATGAAGTCAACATCGCCCTGGCTGGCCACGGGCTCTCGCTCAACAGGACAAGGGTTGTCAGTGGTTCCGGCGAGAGTGTATCCTTGCCACGGCAGAACGAAGATGACTCGTCCGTCTGAGGTTGCGGCGTCGAGCATGCCCATGCCGCTCGGGCACAGCTCCTTGGGAAGCATGATGTGAGTACCGGAGGCGGGGGCGACGATGGCCTTGCGCGAAGGATCATCCATGCGCTCGACAGAATCGGTGAAGGGTCCAGTGGCGTTGATGACGCCCTTGGCTCGGACGACAAATTGTTCTTGATCGGAGTCGTTATTTAGGTCGGCCATGACATCGCGTACCTTGGCGCCACAGATCTTGCCGCTGGCATCCTTCTCCAGACTTGTGACCTCGACATGGTTCAGGATAGTAGCACCAAACAGGTTTGCAGTGAGCGCGAGCGAGACATTCATCCTGGAGTCGTTATGCTGGCCATCGTAGTAGACCAACGCGCCAACAATGTTATCCCTCCGCAGCATGGGAAACGCGGCGAGGGCTTTACTCTTGCGCATAAAGTAAGAGCTCTCAAGACCTTGCGAGCCTGCAAGAAGATCGTAGGCCTTGGTGCCAGCCCAGAAGTAGGGCATCTCCCACCAATGCTTTAATGGCAGCAGGATTGGCAGCGAGCTGGAGAGGTGAGGGGCGATGTTGAGGAACGTCTTGCGTTCCCGCAAAGCCTCCATGACAAGCTGCAGTTGTCCATAATCGAGGTTGAAGACGGCCTTTTCGAGGTAGCGCACACCACCGTGTACCAGCTTTGTGCTTTTTGAGCTGGTGCCAGAGGAGAAGTCGTCCCGCTCAACGAGAGCGACCTTTAGGCCGCGGGTGATGGCATCGAGAGCGATGCCGGTACCGGTTGCGCCGCCACCGATGATGAGAAGGTCATACTCGTCGCCTTTCGTGAGACTGCTGCTCCTACGTAGCTCTGCAAGCTGCTCGGTGCGAGTCTTGACGGCGGGGAAGGTCGGCGGCTTGATCTTCCCGTTATGATCCCGCTTGACGGCTGCGATGGGGAAATCGACGTGGTACTTGTTGCTGGTGGAGGCGTATATGAGGCCACCTCCAGCTACCACAGTAATGGCGGCGGCAGAGGCGACGAGGGGCCGTCTGAGGGAGGATAATCGGCTTGCCATGATCGGCTGTCGATGTTTGAGGAGGCCCTGGTGTTCTTCAGGATCGGTTGCCCACGCGGTCTCTCTCAGAAGCGTGAAGCTTCGGGATGTGACGTGAGAGTGATGCCGAGTCTTGAATCGTGGAAGTCAAAGCGGAGAGGAGCCGTGTGAGTTGTGTAAACTCAATTGCAATGCAGCAGGTCAATGCTGGAAAGTTGAAAGGACGTTGAAGGGTAGATATTAAAGATGGATGAAGAGCTCCCCCTCAAGGTTTGAACGTGGAGGGAGCTGGCGTGGAGTAAACGTAAACTCCATGTCCCGGCGCGCATTACCGCCACCCGTCCAACTCCGACGACTCGCACCCAACGCGTGCCAGCGCAGAAAAGAATAGCACCGTTTTTCCCGGGGGCCTGACATCAACGACGGCTGCAAGTATGGGGATCTCCCCACCTAGACCCGAGGCCAGATGATCCAGATGATGGACGTTCTTGGACCTGATCCCTCTAAGCTCTGCTAAGCTCTGCTATGGGTGTAGGTGTAAGCCTCGAACCATGCCAACCGACTATGGATCCAATGCTAGAGCCGCGTCCGGCCAATCCGTAGACTCAAATGCTATGCCCGGCGACTCCACGCCGTGCTCGCGCCGCTCAGCCTCCGTCATTACAAGCCGCGTCGAATCACAGCCGCCGAGCCTCAACTCCTACACACCGGGGTGAGACGCATCTCGGTATTTGTACCCCGAGATCTGCGGCTCATGGCTTCGGCAGCGAGGGACGAGGGTCCCCTGGCTAGTGCCCAGGCATCCCCTCGGTGTCTCTGTCCGAGCAACCCCTGGGCCATCTCCACACCACCACAGGTGCCAGTCCATTCGGCACTTTTTACACAGTCTGGCCGAAGGGTGGCTGGAATGACCAGGGACGGTTGGCTCCGTTGCCTCGGTCTACAAGCCCCGAATCCCAGCTTCTCCAACTGCTACATGATAAGAGACTGACTCGTGCTCCGTTCCATCGTAAGTTTTACCCATAGTAAAAACCCCGCACGTCCTTATGACTTGTCTCGTCCCCTTGACCCCAACTCGGCAATGGAAACCATGTCCTGGCCGCACGTGGTGCAGAACGCTAGCTAACAAACCATGGACCCGGTGGGTCTGGCAGCTAGTAGAAGCGAGACGCAGTCAGCCTGAAGCATCTTTTCTGGTGATCTGGTGATAATTCAGCCGGATGCCCTTATGATTGTATTGATTATCCGGATCGAGATTTTGTTGACGGGGCATCGGAAAAGGTTCTGCGAGATGGTGTGTTAGCTAGTTGATGGGAAACAGTCTGGCAATGGTGTAGTAGTATGACTTACCTCTGTATTAATCGTCGATAAGTTGCGGCCCAGCGGGTGGTTGACCATAAGCTTCAGATGACCAACACGCTGAGAAGTGTTGGCATTCAGGACCGAGGACACTCAAATGGATACATCATATAGATTCCATTAACGTAGCTTCATTTCCACGCATGATAACCAAAAGTTCTTTCTTGTTTCGATGTCTTGACGTTGAGTAGCGTGCCAGTGACACTTGGCTTCAGATCAAAAACCGGTAGTCCTTGATGGTAAGGGTGTAATCCATCACAATGTGAAGGTCGAAAGGAAGGTTATGTGTATTTATTCGACATGCCGAAAGCCATGGGCGTGTTTTGCAATCGAGTGGCATAAAGGAGTAATATAGAGTCCAACTTGGTTTGGTATTGCCTGCCTACCTTGAAGAAATAGGCAAAGAGAGCGGAGAGAGCACCCAGGGTTGGAGCATTTCGGACTCAATTTCAAGAGGACATGAAGAAGATGGGTCAGCCAGCTTTATGTTCCCTGAGTTGATATTTGAAAGATTGGAGGTAAACCTATCATGGAAGAGTCGACTTAACAAGCAGTCAATAACCCAAGCCATGATGGATCGTACATGTACACTTGAACACTTCCATGGATCGACCAAACCCAACATGGATAACGACTCGACCCATTGCGTATCACTATCATGCTAGTTAGGTCGATAACACAGGACCTGCTCGGCCAATAACAGGCAGAACCCCGAGGTCTTGCAAGTCTTGGTAGTTGGCCGAGGATCCCGCCACCCTTTTTCTCATGACCCAGCACTGCCGTTCTCAACAGCCAAGTCACACACAGCCGGAGGGGTTGCCCCTCCAGCTTCACTGCCTCCCGAGTCTGTAGTCTGAGTGGTTCACAACTTCACAAACGAATTAAGTATCAGTATTATTCAAAGGTTAATTTGACTGGAACGTAATAAAATGGTTGACACAGAAATCCAGGTGCTAAATATCAAACGTTGTTGGAATTTTTTGTGTTAAACTAATTTGGGTACTGTAAATCCCTGTAGAAAATCTGTTTCTCCTTCCTGTTGTATTTTTGGCTGCAGAACGACCCACCCATACATTCATTGTACCTTCGTTTGGCCCTTTGTTCATCATAGCATCATGGAGATTTTGTTATATAATCATGCCAACTGCAAGCGTGTGCCTACTTAGACCTTTGAGTCGAGTGGCGAGTTGTACGTGTTAGACCACACGCGCCGCTTGGGCTGGAAGAAGCGCTTGAAACCCATGCCTGGTGTGTTGATGGGGCTCTCGCCGGTGAACATGAAGACATCATACAGGAAACCGCCGAAGGAAGTGCCAAGGAAGGGAATGACCATGGGGATCTGTCGGTGTTTGTTAGTCGCAAG
This sequence comes from Stylonectria norvegica, assembly GCA_014621405.1. Classification (NCBI taxonomy): domain Eukaryota; kingdom Fungi; phylum Ascomycota; class Sordariomycetes; order Hypocreales; family Nectriaceae; genus Stylonectria; species Stylonectria norvegica. The sequence continues at coordinate 114,237 of JAANBC010000007.1, read as the reverse complement.
ACGTCATGGAGAGGGGGCGGAGCTGGAGGAGGGGGTGGTGAGAGACGTACCCAGAAATAATACCCGCCCGCGGACCAGACCTCATGTCCGTAGCCCAGCATGTAGGAAACCAGCCGGGGGCCGAAGTCACGAGCCAAGTTGATGGCGTAACCAGTCTCCCAGCCGAAACATGCGCCAATGCCGAAAATCAGGAAAAAGAGGCAAAGCGGCATCAGCGGCCCCGCGCCGATGTTGTTGCTGTCAGCGAGGGCGAAGATGACGAACTGCAGAATGGTGCTCGCGATGAACTCGGAAAACACCATTCCTGTCCGTGTCATGAAGGCAGCAGGGTACGTGCAGAAAATGCCTGCGGTGGAATTCTCGAGGCCAACCGTGCGGATGCCGGGGCCACCCTCGTAAGCGTCAATGGCAGACTTGTAGTTACCGTAAACCACAGCAGCGGCTGACATGGCTCCGAGAACTTGGGCCAGAGCGTAGACGGGAAGCTTGCGCCAGGGGTGACCGCGATAGAGGCAGTTGGCGAGAGTAACAGCTGGGTTGAGATGACCGCCGGACTTGCCGCCAACGTAGACACCGAGCATGACAGCCAGGCTGAAGGGGAGAAACGAGTCAGTAAAAGGGGCACTCGAGGATTGTGAGATTCCGAGAGGAGATGAATGCTTACCCCCAGCCCCAGGAAATGCTCTGGTAGTCGCCCTTCAGGCCTCTGCTCAGGACAACCTGAGCCACGACGCCATCTCCGAACAGCAGCATGACAAAAGTGCCGAAGAACTCGGAGAAGGCATCCTGCATGGTGCTGCGAACCTTGGTCCAGACCAGACGGTCCTGGAGGTCATTTTGCATGACGGAATCGTTTGCAACCTCCTGATGTCCGTCGGATTGAACCATGTCGAGCTTGGAGACGGGGACAGACTTGTTGACGGAGGACTCGGACACAGAATCTTGCGGGTAGGAGATAGACATGAGAACGAGGCAAGCCTAGGCAAGGTAGACGAGGTATTATGGGCCGGAGAGTGGCTCGATGGGAGATTGAAGATGGAGATGGTTTGAGTTTGGATGCTATCATCACCCCACGGGGAAGTGTCACATTTATGTTCGTACGGGGAAGCACGAGCATTGCGGTGGAGGCCATCAACGGAGGCGAAGGCGATCTCACGAAACGGTCCAGACTTGCCTAATGCGCACGATTTCCTGTCTAGCCAGTGTGCCCGGCATCAGCAGCGAGGCCAAGGCCATGGGGACGAGCCAAGGGGACGAGCCAAGGGACGACGCCCCCGGGCATGTTAACCCCGTCTGGGCTAGGAGGCTTGTGGCCTGCAAGCTGAGGTCCATGGTACACGGCGAGGTACACGACATGTCCCGAAGGATCGAACGATGCGACGGAAATTCTTGTTTTGCGGTCAGGTGAACTGCGAAACGGGACCGCCCACGTCTGCGGAACTGACGGGATGGGTACCTGGCCACAGTCGTTTGCATACTCCATAGTGTGTAAAGGTTGTGTGGATGCAGATGCGGATGCGGATACAGAAGTGTATGGGCCTCGGTGGCCCACACCGAGAGCGAGTCTTTACCACCGAGGGCAACGAGTCACGAGGAGAGTTTCGAGAGCGAGGCTCCACTGACGCGGGGCTTGATCCCGGTGTTTAAACCCGGGGCTTCGGCGACACGGAGGTTGGGGAAGAAGCGTGTGGGGGAGGGATCCATGGAGATGGTGGTGTGCCCATGGGGTTGGCTGTGGCTGTGAAGCTGGGGATATTGTGATGATGATGATGGAGGCTGGCTTGGGAGGCTGTCAAGGTGTCTTGGGATGTCTTGGATGGATGACATTGAGGGGGAGGGGGACGAACCAAGGGACTAACAAGGGGGACCACCAAACAAGGGGACCGAAGGAAATCTCCACTACTAGTAGTGATCTACCATCTCCAGATGGAGCCAAGACCGTAGTGCTAGCCCGTGGATCAGAGCGACCGAGCTTCTGGAACCCGTCTTCCTTGCGGGGAACGAGCATGGTGAGCGACTTACCAAGCCTCCTTTTTGCGCTCACGCCTCGATGCCTCGGTGCCGTTTCTCCACGAGCCCACTCACTCTCCCACATTTCTCGCTCATTAGAAACCGACGGCTGCTGTCCGAGCTGTAAGTCGGGACGCCAAACCCCGAGCACATTGTCCATAGCCGCCGAAGAGCTGGAACTATTGCTCCCTGCGCGCTTCAGTAGTGTTCGAGAACGGCGCCAAAACGAGTCCACCAACGCCCTCATCTTGATCTTGACTCTTGTAGTTGGTGGCAACACGGCCTCGTCCGACTCGGCATCGGGCCATGCTACCCACGCAGAGGACGCTCGCCCGTGTAAGCGGCACAGCAGCCACGAAGCGCAGCCTAGCCTCGCGCTCTAGGCCTCGGCGCGAAAACGAATTCCCTCCTCTGATCCCGTGCAACCCAACGGCCAACTCCACAGTCCGGGGATGGGGTAAATTGAGTTGAGGGGTATCTAGCTCCGAGATGTTCCCCATGGAGGGGCCTGTCCGGAGGAGCTTGGAGCTTGGAGCTTAGAGCTTGGGGGCTTGGAGCAAGAATGGACATGGAGGAGCGTGACCGAAAGACCGGGATCTCGGTCCCGCAAGCGTTCTACTACCGAGAGACGAGTATACAAGTATTTGGATGAACCCGTCTCATCCTCCAGCCTCACTCACTCACTCATCACTGCCTTCTCCTCTACTCTCCAGACCTCTCAGACCTCTGTCCAGCTTGTTGTTTCGCCTATACCATACTTTAACTTTACCTTATACCCCATACCCCGCTTAGCGTCCCATGCCCTCGTCGTTTTTCCCTCCGAGTATCCACAGAGCAGTCAACAACATCATCACAATGCCTTCTGTCAACGGGTCTACTGCCGGAGCCTCTGCTGGTATCTCCTTCATTGGAGCTATTGACCAGGGCACCACCAGCTCTCGATTTCTCATCTTCAACTCCACCGGTGAGGTTGTCGCGACCCACCAGCTCGAGTTTACGCAGCACTACCCCCAGCCTGGGTAAGTTGTTCATCCTAGTGTGCTTGTATATGTGTATTCACATTCACATCCGCGTCCACATTCACCTTGACAACTTGCGGCACAACCAGTCGAAGAGTAAACAAAGCTGACATATTTCCCCTCTCTTAAGATGGCACGAGCATGACCCTGAGGAGCTCATCACCTCCGTCGAGCAATGCATCGACGGCTGTGTCGAGACCTTTGAGGCTGCTGGTCACTCTCGCGCCCAGATCAAGGCTGTTGGCATCACAAACCAGAGAGAGACCACCGTCGTCTGGGACACTGTCACCGGCAAGGCACTCTACAATGCCATTGTTTGGACCGACACTCGCGCTCAAGACCTTGTTCGCCGCCTGAAGCAGCGCCTCGGCGCCAACGAGCTCACCGCGCTATGCGGTCTTCCTCTTTCCACCTACCCCTCCGCCAGCAAGCTCCTCTGGATGCTAGAAAATGTCAAAGAAGTCAAGGCCGCCTATGACAACGGAACGCTCGCCTTTGGTACCGTCGATACTTGGTTGACCTACCGACTCAATGGCGGCACTGCTCGCGATATCTACGTCTCTGACCCTACCAACGCTTCGCGAACCATGTTCATGAACCTCAACACGCTCGACTACGACACCGGCCTTATCGACTGGTTCCGAATTGACTCCAGCAAGGTCCGCATGCCTAAGATCGTGCGGTCTTCTGACCTTACGGCCTACGGCTCTCTGGCAGGCACCTCGCTCAAGGGCACCAAGATCACCGGCTGCCTGGGAGATCAGTCGGCCGCGCTGGTCGGTCAGAAGGGGTTCACGCCTGGCCTCGCCAAGAACACATACGGAACCGGATGTTTCCTCCTCTACAACGTCGGATCTAAGCCCGTCGTATCAACCCACGGTCTCCTGACTACGGTCGCCTTCGACTTTGGCGAGGGCAAGACCATGTACGCCCTCGAGGGCAGCATTGCCGTGGCTGGATCCAGCGTCAAGTTCCTCGTCGACAACCTCGGCTTCATCGAGTCGTCGTCCAAGGTCAGCGCGCTGGCCGAGACGGTCAAGGATAACGGTGGGTGCACCTTCGTCACAGCCTTCAGCGGTCTCTACGCGCCGTACTGGGTTGACGATGCTCGAGGCACCATTTTCGGAATCACCGCCTACACTCAGCGCGGCCACATTGCCCGTGCCACCCTTGAGGCCACATGCTTCCAGACCAAGGCCATCCTGGACGCCATGGAGAAGGACAGCGGCCACGCCCTGACGGAGCTTGCCGTCGACGGTGGCATGTGCAACTCGGATCTCATCATGCAGGTAAGTCAACCAGGCCAAACCCAAACCCCCTTTGCGGCAAGCGGAAACTGGGGTATAAGAAGCTAACAACCCCGCTCGCGTAGACCCAGGCTGATCTCATCGGCATCCCTGTGAACCGCCCGGCCATGCGTGAGACCACTGCCCTCGGTGCTGCCATTGCTGCCGGCCTTGCCGTTGGCGTGTGGAAGGATTTCCGTGACCTGTCCGAGGTCAACACCCAGGGCCGCACCATCTTCAAGCCCCAGATCACCGACGAGGATGCCAACAAGCGCTTTGGCCGCTGGGAGAAAGCTGTCGAGATGAGCAAGGGATGGTCGGACTAAATGCCTTCGTGCAAGGATCTGTTTCATGCGTGTATTATACCACAGCCGTTATGAAGCGGGCCCAACGCTGGGACGAGAGGTGCTTGTAAAAGCCTTTCGCCAAGGGCCCAAATGTTTTGAATGTATATAAAATGCTGATGATTGCCCGCGAAAAAATTCCGAGATCTGATATGATTGAATCGTAAATGCATCTAATTAATTCGACCTTCTCCCCCGCACTCTAATCTACTCTAATTAAACTTTGCCACGTAAACGGTAGACTAAGAAGAGTTGACGTAGTGTAGTTTTATGATATCACAAAGCCAAGCCTCCACGAGGGAAGCTATCCGCCTTCGAGACCTCGGCAATTCGGTGACCACCACCAAAAAAAGTCAATTGACAGCCAACAGCACGGTTCTATCAAGTACAAGGTGCTGTAGCTCTTCAACTAACTAGCTGCCTATTCCGGATCACCGATGACCTCGTGTTACGGTTCACCATCGTGTGAGGCACAGCAGCAAGCGTACCACACAGAAACGCAAAGCTATCACCAACACCAGCCACCATTACGCAAGCTTGACGCACTTGACGGTTCGCCCTTGTGCCGTTTTGGTACTCGAGCCCGTCTTGGTCGCATCTAGTACTGTCTACCTCGATGCAAGAGCGGGGAGACCTTCGGGTTGACCGGGGGGAGGTCTGCGTCCCTCATTTCCTAAAGAGGTAACTGGGTCATGATGGAGCCACTAGTATTCTTAGCCCGAACACCCCTCCATTCGTTCTGCCTCGTGTGAGAAGTAACAGGCATGTCACTTCCTCCGTCAGCTGCGAGTCTGACGTTGTCTCGCAGGAGGTGTGAAAGTACGTAGTCCTCAAACTCTATTCATCGCTAATACGCCTTTCGAGCTTGTCCATTTCCCCCGCAAAGTGTGTCGATCTCGATCATCCATGTGGCATTATGTATAATTCGGGATGTGAAACTCTGAGCTGGGCGGGCTTAGTCTTCGATCCATCGATATCCATATTTACAGTACGCACTCCACTAGCAGTGAGGGGCGGGAGACCCGTTATGTACCGCCTTCGGCTTAGACCTGCGTTGCTCGTGGCTACCAGTGTTTATCGATCGCTGGAGCAAAGGAGCAAGAGTCTAGCAAGTCGACGGGGTCTTCCGGGCTCCGGAAAAGAAGCCCGAACTTAACCGTAGCGCCCAGCAGCTTTGCCTTACTCGCATGGCCTGCTCGCATTGCCAAACCCCGACTCTCAAACGACCAATCTACGCACAATTATCAGGGGGCCACCTTTTTCGCGCTGTTCTGACGCAGAACGGCCTGTTTATTTCCCCAGTGGACTCCCCGGACCTATCTGCGAGACACGGCTTCCCTTATCACCTCATCAAGAGGAAATGTGGAGTTCCAACGAGCAAGGGAGAGACATGCCACCAGCGGATGCGCGTTCGGTGCCTGCGGCCGAGGAAGAAGCGAACTCGGTCTTCAGTCACGACGGAGGCTCGAGTGATGATGACCCAGGACGGGGCAGCTCGGGCGGCGGACCGAGAAAGCGGAGGAAGCAGAAGCACCAGAAGATATCGTATGCGCTCTCACGTCTTTTTTTAACGGTCTCCATGATGGACAAACTGGTTTTGGATGGATGAACTAACCGCGCCCTCAGGTGCGAGATGTGCAAGGCGCGCAAGGTGAAGTGCGATCGCGCTGAGCCTGCGTGTTCGTGGTGTGCCCGGCACAATCGGGAATGTGTCTATCTCGAGAGACAGAAGCCCGGGAGTCGCACGGGCTTCAACCCGGAGCTTGAGGCCAAAGTCAATAGAATTGATGCCCTCCTGCAGGCCCTGGGCCGCCGAGTGGAGGACCATATCGTCCAAGCCCACTCGGTCGTCTCGCAGGCTCCATCGCCATCTCCTACTAATCGCAACTCCCCACATATGGATAGTTTCCAGAGCCGCCTTGATGGAAATAGACAGAGCCCCGCCAGTGTGGCTAGGAGTGCCTCTATCTCTCAAGCAAGAACTCCGGGGTTCTCAATACAGAGCCCCATTGGGCAGAGTGATAACGGCCGGGACAGGTTGAACCCCTCTAGGGGTGATGCCTTCAACCAGGCATCCCCTTCTGTTACTAGCACCTTCGGACTCCGAAAAGAGCCCTCTTCCAACTCTTTCATCACCGATCTCCCGCCTTACGATGTAGTCTACACGCTCGTCGACTTGTACTTCAAGCACTGCAACACCTGGTGTCCAATTCTCGACCGAAAGACGACATTTGGCATTTTCTTTGGCTCCACCTCTCTAGGAGAAGCCGACAGGATACTCCTCTATGCCATTGTAGCAACGACGCTTCGGTTCCTGAAAGACCCCAGGCTATCGACCGAGATGAGGGCACATTACCATGCGGCATCAAAACACGCCGTTCAGCTGTACGCCATGGAACACATTAGCATCCCGGCACTTCGAGCCCTGGTCATCATCTGCCTCGATGAGCTGGGCACGTCCAACGGACCGAGAGGGTGGAATCTCCTCTCGCTCCTCGCACAGAATGTACGGCAGCTGAACCTCTGCGAGGAGAGCAGCGTATATCTGTCGGCCGATGCGGAAGACACACCAGACACTGGCTCGATCCGAAGAGTTGTTGTCGGCAAGCCGGAATCGTGGATCGAGGATGAGAGCCGACGGCGACTCTGCTGGATGGTATACCTGCTGGACCGATATGCGACTATTGCGACGACGACCTTCGATTTCATGCTCGACGACGACAAGATGAAGCGAGTACTACCTTGTTCTTACGACTTGTTCTCTAGGAATGTCCCGGTCGAAACACAGTCGTTGAGATCCTTGATGGATCAACAAGGCTCGGGTCTCTACAACGCCAACAAATCGGAGAACCTGGGCAGCTTCTCCTACCACTGCGAGATACTGACTATACTCAGCAAGGTTCACAATTTCCTCAAGTCTCCGATCGACGTGACATCGTCGGCTCATACGGCCGAGTGGCGCAACACCTACCGATCCCTCGACAGGGCTCTTGATGGCTGGCTGCAGAGTCTACCCAGCGAATACAGCAGAATATCGGCTCTGTGCCACTCAGATCCCGCAAGCCGTGTTGCAAATTGGTTTATGCTACACAGCGCCTATGTCACCTCGGTTGTGCGGTTGCATTCGTCGGCGGCGTACCCGACCATTCGATCCCACATCTTTGTACCGTCTCATTACGCCATGCAGAGATGTCTTTCTGCCGTCCAGAGTCTTGGCGATATCACCAAGGATATACTCGAAGCCAATGGTCTGGATCTTCTTGGGCCTCCATTTGCCTTCTCCCTGTGGGTAGGTGCCAGACTACTGCTAGTCCATGCGGCGACCGTGGGAGGACCAGTAGATCCAAAGATCGATTTCTTCATTGAGACGCTGCGTAATGTTGGCCAGCACTGGGAGGTAGCGAGGAACTATGCCAAAATCCTTAGCAGAGTAGTCCAAAGAGGCCGCCAGGGCCAAACGACCTTCGCAGCCATGAGAAGGTTAGTCTGACTCGCCATCCGGATGATACCATACTGACCAATGTATACAGGAGTGCCCACGATCTAGTCACACTGACGTCCGCAACGCGGCAATCTGGCTTAGACCCAACATCGACGCAAGTAACTTCGCTGAGCGAACTTGACAACATTGACGTCTTCGACTTCTTTAACTATCCGAAAATTCTCGACCCAGCCTCTATGACGTCGAGGGAGCAGCTTCATTTAGTACGATTTCAGCCCATCAACGAGGTTGGTGGAGGAGACTCGACGAGACCTAACGGAGTGCCAGACCCGGAGTCTGACTGGTTGGCATATGGGAATTCGTTTAGCCAGGCTACGTAGTCTCTTCAGGCGAACCCTTTGTCACATGTATATCTTATCGAGCCATTGAGCCACGCAACGGAAGCGAAAAATCCACGAATTCACTGCCTCTGGTTATTTCCAATATTTATAGCAGCATGAACAACCAAAAGACGCTTATACTTGGGTTGATACGTGCAGGAACTAGCAGTTGTGGAATACTAATCGATACAAAGTACTGACAGTCTATTGATAATGAAACATGCTAATTCTCTAGACATTCTGTTGAAACTGAGAAGCAAAGTGGAAAGGACAAAAATGCAAAGCTTGCTTAGATACGTTCACAATCATTCGCTGCGGGATTCGCAGCAGCCTTCCTTACTCGTCTTCCAAGTAATGTTTCAGTGCCCCTTCAGGCATTTCTGCACCGAGGTAGTTTGGAACACGCTCAAACATCTCCCAAGATGTGTGCTTGAGCAAGAATATCTGGTCCTTAACCCAAGACTCAACCTCCTCGCGACTAGGGGTTTCTCCGACCTCTATCCGTTCTTGGATTCGCCCCAAAGCTAAGTCGCAGCGTTCCCGAAGTCGAAGGAGCTTCTTGCCCATGAGTGTGTTGATAGCATTCGGGAGGCTGTCGAATTGCACGTTGACGCTCTTGAGCGTCGTGGCGCTGTCATCAGCATCCGGATCCGCGAAGCAGTAGCTGTTCACCAGGCTGAGACGCTCGCCACAGTTCGTCGCTCGTAGAGCAGCGTGTTCAAGATATCCGCCGGCCATCATAACTGCACCACCAACAGTAGCACCACGAGCCTTGATGATTCTCCCATCTCCTGTCTTGATGGCTGTCTCGCCCCCAATCATGGTGGAGGTATCGCTCAGCATCAGGACCAAGACCACAGGCGTCATGTCCTTGTGCCACTTGTCGATGAGATCTTGGCTCTCCTCCTCTACTAGCGGTGCCTCTACTGAGGGAAGCGGCTGTGTTGGCCTCTCCGTGAGGTTGTAAACTCCTTCAATTCCGTCCGCACCGAGTTGCACGTTGATATAGCCCATATCGTTCTCGCCAGTCTGGAGTTTCAGGTTGCATCTGAACGCAGAGTTGATAGCTGCCTGTGTTACGGGATGAAACCAAGCTTGCTTGAGGAACGTGGCTTCCTGAGAGAGAACATTAGCGACTTTTCGCTACGCTTCATGCGCAAAAGAACGGAAACAGGTCTTTCACTCACTTTCTTGATATGAGCATGCCCACTGATAAGGCAAGGAGCTCGCTCCCAGGAGCGCATATACTTGTCAAGGAACGAACGGCGGAATACCTCGCGGCGAATCATGCGAACTCCCTCTTCAGAGAACAGCTGAAACGGCTCGGTGTAGCAGATGTCAGGGCACCCCTTCGGTATGGGAAGCCCAAGCTCGGTGAAGGAGTGGCGAGCCGGAGGAGGCTGATAGTTGAGATGAATAGCCGGGTCAAATGGTGGTATAGCCAGCTCCATCTCGACTTTCTCGAAGATTGAAGGTTGCACTTCAGGAATAGCGGCCTCTTGGGCGTATGTGGGAAGGGTTGCTGTCATCTTGGCAGTGTGTTCGAAGTTCAAAGTAGGTATGTCGGTAATGAGTTTATTAACTAGGTAGGGGCTTGTTTGTTTGAGTTTCTGATGGATGTCTGCGAGCTTCCGTGTCCCTTATACTAATTCCGAATTGTCAAAAGGTTGCAACGGCTGTTCGACTTATCTTGTTCATCGAGGCCTGACGATGTTCATCGAGCAGCATTCCAAGATAAGGCACCATAGTCACGCTCAACATAGAACCCGTGGTGCAGGCTATCTCGATGTTGTGATCCACTTTACGAGTGTACTATAGAGACCCGGAAAGACTACTCCTCTGATCAGCATGTGCATAGCTTATCGAAACAATATGGAGATTCGGCTGCGCTATCGGCAACGGCTCTGATGCATTAGATCCGGGAACTCCATTTAAATGGTGCACTACGCGAAATCTTGCTCAGTGTGGAAACGCGTGCCGGTACACCCTCATAACCACCGAAATTTTGATGCCTAATTTGGTGATGGAGGCAAAACGTATTGCGTAGTGGCGAAACGACTCTCACGATTGCACTTCACCAAAAGCAACAGAGAAGTGAGAGCAATGACGCTCCACCGATGCAATCTCTACTCGAACCCGAACAATAGACTCAGGATTGCGTCCTCTCCGTTCTCGCTCCTCTCTGCCAAGTAACGGCATAAAGCTTGCGCCCGACGTGCCGACGATGGAGCTGATACGGCTTTCGAGTCTTCCCACGCAACCGCTACGCTACCGCAGTTGTCGAATGTCAGGGAAGGCAATATTATGAGGACTCTTTCTGCATCATCTTTTGGAGATGGACTTGGTCCCCTTGTGGACATCGGGTACAACAAGCCAGACCCAGACAAAGTTTGTCTCTTGCTCTCGCGACTGAAGAAGTACATCGCCCGCAGAATAATAAAAGAGCGACGAGAAAGATCAGGGACAAACTAATATAGATACTTGGGCTAGACGGCTCTTCGCCTACCGTCGTGCCTCATCATCTAGGGATGAAGCTGGAGAACGTCGCAAGTCCTCGGCTGTGAACATGACGCAAGAAACGCGGACTGAAGCATGTTTGAATAGTGTAAGAACCCCGGAAGACTTACTGCTTTTAGTTTGATGACCTAGAAAATGGAGAAGCATCGCCTCGGAGAAACGATAGCCACCCTCCTGGTCAATATCGTGTACGAAACCAACCGTGCTGTATCACGTCCTGTGCGTCGAGTCACTCTGCTGGCTAGTACCTCAGGAGCTTTCCAGCAGATCGGCAAAGTCTGACGCCTCGGATTTGGAGACAGGCTGAATATGCCGCGCGACATCGTCCTGTCCGGCACAGGAGTCGCACAGCTAGCCCTTCTATTCAGAATAGAACGATTACGATCCTCTTGCGACCAGAAATCCCCATTTTTGTCGCTTCCTAGATGCAGGTCAAGATCAGTTCAACCGTCGCCAGAAGAATCATCATCTGTTACGGAGTAATACTTTGCCCATGGTTCTGGGGCTCCTCTAGAACAGACGCAACCTCGTCTATATAGTCCACCTTGCGGGTGCCGACTGGTAGGAATACGCCAAAGAGTCAGTGGACAAGCCAAATCTCGTATAGACTGCAGCCCAAAGACCAAAAATCCATAGTCATGCTACCAAAACCGTCGAAGAGAATCTCCGGTGCGGCGTAATCAGCTGGGATGCCGGAAATCGCTGGCCGCCGCCGCTCAGATGTGTTGAACAGTTGACCGAAGTCAATGACTTGAGCAAGTGGTAGCACAACTGAGCAGTCAGTATCTCTTAGATTCGAGCGGATAGACGAGGCAATCGAGCGCGTGCGATATATCTGGAGTCGGGCGAGTGTCCTTGCGCGTAACAACTTGAGTCGTTTCTGGCTCCCCAAGAAGTGACAGCAAGCTGCTCTCGTCTAGGCCCTCCAGACTCTGTAGCTCTAGAAGACAGTATCATGCTCGGAAATCTAGGAAGCAGGTTAGTAAGGTGACAAGAGAGGCACGTTTTGCACCCGAATGTACCTCTAGGCAAATGCCGCGGCTGTGTAGTGCAGCCAAATCCTCAACCACCTGTCGCATCTTGCTTGGAAGAATCTCAATCGAAAGTTCTCGTGGGGCTTTGCGGTCAAACACACATGTTGCGCGTCGCACTGGTGACCCAAGTACAGGATAAACAAGGCAATTATCTGTTCTGTTTCGGCTTTCGCTCGTTAAAGGCTTCTCAGGTCAACAGACATGTTCCCCGCCTAGAGCCTCCATGGGTGCTCTCTTCAGATTGCTGCCACCAGCTCCTCTGCACACAACGTATAGGGGTTGGTGAGTCTGAGGTTTGTGTGAGCGATGGAACGGCATCCGGAGCAAAACAGGGGGTTTAATATCAAGGGAAATGATGCAACAATGGCATGGTATTGTGTAACGCTTCGTGAGAGAGGATTCGATATGTGAATCCAAACGACTCACTTACACTAGATCAACCGACCTGCATAGCATACGTTCGACCTAATCACGCTGGTTGAGCGCGTCAATGTGAAGCCTGGAAATGAAGTGGCGTTTCTTCTCTAAAAGTGCAAACTGCCGACTTGCGGCATCTTATGGGTGCTGGGTTTGAGCCTCCTGTCATTTAGCGTTGTTGGCAAGGAAGACGTGACCATCATGCCACGGTGAGCTGGACCGTTCACCCGAACTACACGAACTACATATGTACACATTAGCCTGGGACGCCCGTTCTGCGGAAACTATGTACGCATTGAGGCAGACATCCCCATCCACGTGCTACTTCAGTTCGCTCTAAACCTTAAAAACCTTATCCTTTACAGTTTGACGTAAGATTAACAAGGGTATGGATCACATTAGCAGCTGAAGCTCTCGGTGTAGGCTCGGTGTTGAGCTACGAGGAAAGGACACACTGGAACTCTAAGGCTATCGCGCCCGCAAAATCTATATTTCAGCCCCAAATTTTACAACGAGTTTCTCTTGGAACACAATATATCACTTAGCGATTGTGAACAAAACAGTATGTCTAGTAATTTACTAACCTTCGGAATCCTGTTTTGCTCAGCGCGTACTTCGCACGTACGGTTCTTCCACCCGCATCGCTGCCAGGCGATGTTTACTCGGGCACTCCCTGCTAGCGCCTGTGCTTTATCTCTTGGCCCTGGATTAGCCCCGGCTTAAAATGCAGCATGAAAGGCTTGGTGTTTCGTTGATAAGAGAGCTCTTCCTCGCTCATAGGCGGAAACTTTCCTTATCTTGGCTAGGATGAGCGCCACGCTCTGGGATTCGCCCTGTGTTCAAACGACGTTGCACAACGTCAAGATGTTGATGTTTGACCTGTGCAAGACTAGCTGACGAGGAAGAATATAAATACATATCTATTTCCTAGCTTGTTCGTCCCAAGATCCACCCACTCTTTGCCAACCTACGGCGTCGCGTTTGTAGACCCTGTGGTCGAAGTGGTTTTCTTCCAGCTATCTTTCTTTAATTATACATTACGCATCAAAAGTCGCGACTCACAGCCAGCGGCACGGCAACATGGCGGAACCGACACCCATCACCGAGTGGCCGGACTACAGCGTCAATCCCGAGGGAGGCGATCCCATCACTCAAGACCTCAACTCTCTGTATGACAAGGCATGTAGTGGGAACTCTCCAGTGTGGTGATGGGATAGCCTCTTGTGCTGTGACTGTGACATGTAGCTAACTGCATGGATATTAAGGGCGACTTATGCTGGGTTCTCGTCTGCACCATTCTTTGCTGGCAAATCACCCCAGCTATTGGCTTCCTCTATGCCGGCATGCACCGTCAGAAAGCAGCATTGACGATGCTGCTCCAGTCCTTGTTCTGTGCATGCGCCTGTGGTATTCAATTTTGGATATACGGCTTTTCTCTCTACAGTTAGTGAGCAAAAGTCTGCGGCCACCCCACCACATCGCGCTTTTTTGACCAAAACACCAAAACAACCACAACAACTTTGAAGCGCGATAACTTTTCAACAATATGTCGCATCAACGTCGTTTCGGGGTAGAAATATCCGGCAATCGTCAATTTAATCACCAGTTTTCTCCCGAAGCGAAAGGAGCTATGCTCGCAAAGTTAGACGCGGGTATGTCCCAGCGCGCTGTCGCCAGGGACTTTAAGACGACACACTCAACAGTTCAACGCATACTTAAACGATTCAACACTTCGCGTACAGTGGCCAATTCGCCTAGATCTGGGCGTCCTTCTCTTCTTACGAAGACAGAGAAACGATATATCGTTCGAATGGTCTTAAAAGACCGCGATATCTCATGGGACAGCTTAGTTACCGGCGTCAACGGAAAAGTATCGCGTTGGACTATCCGCCGCGTTGTCCGCGCGTATTTCAAGCGCAAATGGAAAGCAATGGACCGGCCGAAGCTTGATAAAGAAAGAGCAAAGAATAGGCTTTCTTGGTGTCAAGAATGGCTTCCAAAAATCGAAGAATTGATTGCGGTACGTGGTGTTGAAGTTGATGAGGGTTCCACGCTGATTTTCCCACAGTCGATCTTTTCAGACGAGAGTTCTATTGCGAATAAAAGCGACAACCCCAACGTCTGGCTTTTCCGGCATGCACATGAGAAATATAATCAGGATCTTGTCAATCGAACGGATAATAACAAGCCTACGATTTCCTTGATGTTTTGGGGCGCAATCACGGTTGAAAGCAGGAGCCCTATTGTCCTGATGGAACGGGACTCTCGAGCCAAGAAGGGCGGCTACAGTGGTTGGAGCTATCTCAAAGCTCTAGAGGAAGGTCTCTTCCCTCTTTACGATGGCACACGGCATTTTCAGCAGGATAACTCAAGCCTTCATACCGCAAGACCTACTTTTGCGTGGCTCATGTCCCATGGAGTTGAGTATATTGACTGGCCGCCTTTCAGCCCAGATCTCAACCCCATTGAGAACGTTTGGGCAATTCTGAAAAGACATTTACGTACGCATTATCCTCATCTTCATGATTTAAAAGACAATCAAGAAGATAGGGAAGAATTCGAGCGATGCGTTAAGTTGGCGTGGGCAGCTATTCCACAATCAACTATTCGGCGTATCATTGAGTCAATGGAGCGGCGCTTGCGTGCGGTAATTCGCGCACGAGGTTGGTATACAAAATATTGAACGGCGGAATCAGGGCTTTCTATTCATCTATTTATTTTAGGAATTGAACAATGTTGTGCGGCGCAATGCGTGTTTAAAAGTTGTGTCTGTGAAGCAATTAGTTGCTGATGTTGCGGGTGGCCTCAGACTTATGCTATGTTACTGTACCAATCCCGGACGACGAATCCTATTCTGGGCGATCTTTCTCTGGCTGGCTTCCACAATGTACTTGCCGCCCCCTCCATGGCGAACTCTGATATCCCGGATATTTTGTGTATGTTCCCATCGTCTCTCCATTCAAAGGCCTTGGGTTTTCATTTTGCTGACAGCTTGTCTCTCAGATGCGGCATTTGGCTTCACTTTCGTCTCATGCACTGCCATGATCTTGGCCGGGGCTATGCTGGAACGCGGTAGACTTCTGCCGAGCATGGTATTCCTACTTTGCTGGACAACCTTTGTTTACTACATGTAAGTGGTGGATACAAATGGCTTAAGTATGTAAGCAAATACTGACACTATTGCCCCGACAGCCTTGCCTACTGGGAGTGGAATCCTAGCGGCTGGCTTTATCAGCTTGGGCTGTACGATTTTGCTGGCTCAGGCCCCGTACATATTGCGAGCGGTTTCGGTGCCCTCGCTTGGTCCATGATGCTGGGACCGCGTATCACCGACGAGACTATGACCGAACGGAAGAAGGCCGTACACTTCAAGCCCCATAACCCCCTACTTATGGTCATTGGAACCGTGCTTATTTGGTTCGGGTGGTTTGCTTTCAACGGTGCTAGCACGGGCAATCTCAGCATCCGATCCATCTACGTTGTGGTTAACACCAATTTTGCAGCCTGTGGTGGCGGCATCGGCTGGGTCTGCCTCGACTATGCGTACACAAGAAAGTTCAGCTTGGTCGGGTTCTGCTCTGGCATCATCTCCGGTCTTGTGGGTATCACACCGGCAGCTGGCTTTGGTAGGCTCTTCTGATCCATGGGCCCTGTCTATGTCCAACGTCACTAACATTCGTGACTCGTTTAGTGCCCGTCTATGTTTCCTCTCTCGTCGGCCTCCTTACGTCAGTAGTCTGCTTCTACACTGTCAAGTACAAGTACATTATATCTATCGATGACGGGCTAGATATTTTCGCTATCCACGGCATTGGAGGCGTCGTCGGCGATCTGCTGACGGGCTTGTTTGCTGCGCAGTTCGTGCCCGCTTTGGATGGTGTCAGTGGCGCCTCTTACGCCGGCGGATGGTGGAATCGGAACTTTCGACAACTCGGACTGCAGCTCGCTGGTGCCACGACATGCGCAGCATGGTCTTTTTTCGTATCGTGCTTTTTGCTTTTCATCATTAACAGAATCCCCGGCCTGCATCTTAGGGCTAGCGAGGAGAGTGAAACTCGCGGGCTGGACTTTTCCTACCTGACTGACGTCGATTGGGAGGACGAACTCAGCAGCGGCCGAAGCATGGTTATGACAGAAGGTCATTCTTGTACTTGTGGCTCCGCCAAGACCGTTAATCCGGCTGTCGACGAGGTGAAGAAAGACTAGGTTCACAGATATCATACATTCTGCGGGGGGATGATATTCGAAGCTGGTATATCTACCAACAGCCACTCCGTTCGCAAATTGAATTCGCCAGGTGTCAAAAGCAATTTTTCTCGATAGATTAGTAGATTAATAGATTGAAAGTATTCTCTTCAGTTGGCTTGATTTCTTTCTTTATCAATGTTCATGTTTTATTCTACAACCTCATCGTTAAATGACTTCGAAGACTAGAACCATCCGTATTGGATCCCTACGATTAGGCTATTAGCCTAGCAACCAGACCATTATGGCCATGTCACATTCGAATTGATTGACACTTTACCCCCTTGTCCCCCCTTAGTACTTGTCTTATGCACCCTCAACACGTACAGTCTTGTATACT
Organism: Stylonectria norvegica; assembly: GCA_014621405.1. Taxonomy (NCBI): domain Eukaryota; kingdom Fungi; phylum Ascomycota; class Sordariomycetes; order Hypocreales; family Nectriaceae; genus Stylonectria; species Stylonectria norvegica. The sequence continues at coordinate 97,203 of JAANBC010000007.1, read as the reverse complement.
ATTATATCGACGTGGAAATGATGAAGTTCCTAAATTCCATCCTTCCTTCTTCGTCCACGAGGACAATCCCGAATAAGCCACTCCAGATCCAGTCGCTTCAACTTCCAGAACTAAAGTGGTCCCATGCCCTCCCTGAAAGACCTCGCCTTACCAACGCCTGACCGCGACGTATCGCTGACGACTTCCAGCGGGGGGTGTGATACGAACCTCTTAGATTTTCCTGAAACAGTTAGAGGCCGCGACACATCCCGGTACAAGTGGACAATCTTGGTGGCGCACCTCTATCTAAGGCTGTGTCCAGTAGAGACGCTTTCCGTGTCGATCTAAGGTGGACTCCTTACCGCACCCCGCGTTTAGTGAAGTCGTCTAACCAGGGTTAGCAAGTTTTGTCTTGTTGCTTGCATTCACGGGCATGCGGGTGATGGCCCTCTTAAAGCATCCTATTATGGTCCCCCTAAACGTATATGATGGGAGCACGAGATGCGATTAGCAGATCAACCAATGCCAGCCGAAGTGAGGTCTGAGCATACAAGCGAGAATTTATGTGTCCGTGGCCTGTCATCTATATCTGCAAATAGTATATTACTTTTGCTGTCTTCACTTATACTAGCTCGTCCCTGGAACTGGAAGGGTTATCTTTCTCGACAATCTAATCCACCTGGACGAGTCTCTCATTATGTTCGCCTTTTCCGAACTCGCCAATCAAAGTACGTCGCGAACGGTTCTTGGTGTCGCTTTATGCGTGGGTGTTTTCGCCTTTGTCATCCACGCCACGATATACAACCCCAAGATATTCAGCCAGTTGCTTCATCTCGTGTCACAAAGAAAACGAAATCAGACAAAGCCAGGGGTAACAGGTGATTATAAGAGCGTATTTCCGCCATCCCAGAGAGCACTTCTCCCACAATCCAGTTCTACCAGATCAAACGATGCCATCGTACGCACTTTGTCAACGTCGCCGAACACAGTATTGAGGATAGACTCTGACTATCGTTTTGCGGATGCTTCAAAATGCGTGTTCAGTGGCTTCACCGTTGGCGAAGTCAGAGGGCTGGGCAACTTGCCTGACTACGCCAAGCTATCTGGTGTTTCGCTGCCAGCGCCTCTCAAGAACTTCGAGATAGAAAAGGCTTTGGCGAGACCGTACAGACCATTGAGATGGGCATATCATCAGACAATGTGTACGTCAAAACTTCCCAATAACGCTAGATTTTGAAGCTAACATGCCCTTCTTGTGATGAAGCTTTCAAGAAGATGGAAGCAGATTATTGGATTGAGCTGGAGTCTACATATCGAGAGCGAATTGCTCAACGCCAGGCACTGTATGCGCAACACGGCAAAGACGTGCTACAAGCTCTCCCCGGGTCAGAGCTTGCGTGCAAAGAGTTGATGGAGATGGTGCTGCAATTTCTCTGTGCGCGATACCCACAGCATTTCGAGATCAACGATTACGTTCTGGTGAATCACATTCTTGGGACAAAGCAACGACTCAGTGAAATTAAACCCCTACGGGTGTTGCTGGACAATGTGCCTGAGGACTTTGCGATCACGCTCCGAGACCAAGACACCGGTCGTTACTGCTTTCGTGCAGGTGTTGTTTGCTCGTCTGTGGGATGGCATCTTGATCAAAAGATTGGACTTGGATTGCCAGAGATCCACAAGACGGTGCCAGACTACAAGGAGAAGATGGAGTTTAGTATGGACCGGTAAGAACTCAGCCCTATCATCTGAATAGCTAAAAGTCAGAGCACCTCAGATACTAATATCATTCAGGTTCTTCACCAAGATGCCAACCTCCAGCCCGATTCAGAGAGGCTCATGGGGGCTTGAGATAGGGCAACCGCTATATCTACCATCCCACCATCCGGACTTCAGTCACCGAGACAGCCAAAACCCGTCGCTAAGGCCCGAAGACCTCTACTTGAGAGTAGACTGGCAGACGTTACGCAGGTTACCTCTTTCGGGGGGCATAGTGTTCAACTTCAAGGCCTTGTTCACGCCCATCACAGAAGTGCAAGACGAGCCTTACATCCCTTCTTTAATTCTGAAGATCTTGCGAGAGGGGAAAGAGAACTTGATGCAGTACAAGGGAACTTGGCATGTGGAACATATCGTGAAACCTACAATGGAGAGATATGAGCGTCAGCAAGTGGAGCAGGGGTTGATCGAGAAGGACTGGAAGCACCAGACGTTGGACGAGATGCCTTTCTTCCCTGGATGGGAGAAGAAGTATAAGCAGAACTCATAATCATAGTTCTCTCAGTACGAGGCTAGCGGGCACGATAGACGAGGAATGCATACTTTCATCGTTGAGGAATTTGTGCACGTATAGTAGCAGGATGTTACTTTAAAGTCTATACAATTCGGCCTTCTAAAAAAGTACCTTTTGATGATAAGTTGAGAATTTTGTATAGCAAAGACTCGAAACATACTGAACCAACGTAGAATACACATGTGTATTCAGTATATATTCAAGCAGTAACGAATTCTAAATCAACGCTAAGTTTTCAACTATCTCAAACCCTCCTTTTTGGCATGTCACTACGCTATTTGAACTCGAACCTATCCCATGATGGTTTCCCAGCCGTTTTCTATCATAACGTCCATCCAAAATACAGCATCGCCCGAACCCTCCCCGAAGTTGGTAGACTCATCTCTGGGTATAGTCGCGGCGCCAGCGTCCATTTTCCTCCAAATTTCCTTGACCACAAAGATGCATTGCATATGTGGCTTGGGCGGCAGCAGACGTAGCAACGTTTCCAGTCGACCCAGCACCATACCCCGAGCACGTATGACTTCCACAGCTCTGAGAGACATTTCCGGCATGAATTGCATATCTGAGATCTCTCCAGCACTGGTTTGCGGAGGAAGTCCAAACGGGAGGCTGTTCAGACTTAGTTTCGACTGGGGCGGCACACGCAACTCGCTCCCACAGGCAACAAGTAGGAATGGCTGGAACGCCCGCGTCCCAGATTCCACGGGAACTTGCTTGAACAGCTCCAGGATGTTCAACGCAAAGGTTGTAAGCCAGCTTCCGAGGTCGCGGCGTTCAAGGTTGTGGGCTAAATAACCACTCTCGTCGTTCCAGCGAGTCGTATGGCGACTCACGGATTCGAAGAATGAATGTATGTCAGTACTTAGATCGGTTAGTGGTGATTGAAGGCGCTGCCAGAGAATGTCTGGAAAGACACGATAGATTTGTAACAGGCCAACTAGTCTGTAGATCTGTGCGAACTTCAGCAGATGCTGAACAGGAGTGTCGCGATCTGCGGGGCTAATAATGCGATCCTCAGATGGAAAGGTCATCCTGAGAAGACGGTCTTCCAATTCGAAGGCCTTCAGAATGCTGTTCTGAAGCCTGTCTATGTGGTCCTGCGTGATGACGACGGGATATCGAGCTTGTTGCCGCTGTGACCGTATGACATGTCCAATATCGCAAAGTGTCATTTGCACCTCGTGTCCGACGCCCGTCCAAGGATGGGGAGCCTGTGAGTTTCCAGAGGAGCCGTACATAGGGCCCGACCTGTCCAGTCAGCTTGCGTTGAAACTTAGTGATGACCTCCCTCAACTCACATCGGTCCGGCCCACCTCTGATAGGATCCCATCCTGAACCCATCCACGACGAACGAGAGGAGCATCTGCCAGTATACCAAAGACTCGTGGAAGAACCTATAGTTGCTACTATTCTCCAAGAAGTCTTCTTTTGCCGTCACCCTCTGCATTCGGCTCTGGAAGGAGTTAAAGAGTGCGACGCCACTATCCGTTGGATCGTGCCAACTACTGGATGCTCCAATCATCAATAGAGCCAGCAATGATGTCTCGGCGCAGTCCTCGTTCGCCATCAAGAGGGTAACCGCTTCCTGGCGCAGCTCTCTTCCGATCGGGCCAAGAGCAGGATAGAGACTCTCAACTCCGGTCGCCGCCATGCTCTGCATCGCGCAGTATATCACGCGGGACTGGCTCCATAGTCGAGCGACTAATGATCGAAAAGGGTTCATAACACCGTCATAGACGGAAAAGCTTCTCGCAGTCTCCTGAAAATAGAAGTCTGCTAAAAGTGTCGTTGTGTCAGTTAGGCCGGCCATGACTGAGGACGGGGCCAATATCATGCTTCCCGAGTTGTTCTGCTCTGTCGTTTGAGGCTGTGGTGTCTTCTGGGGCTCAAACTGGACCATAGAACGGTCTCTTTTCGCTGACGGTGGTGCCATGTCTTGCTGAAAGTCATGTTCTGCGTCGGGCTCGAACCAGATCGACGGTGAGTCTCGCTGTAAACCAATGCTCAATAAGTGCTGAGAAGCATCGGCGGAATCCATGTATGCTCGCGGAAGATCAACCCCCTGCAAATCGCCAAGCCAGTCGTAGATATCAGGGCTCGACCCGCTAATGGGGTTGCTGTACTGGGACATCAAATCGGCTGCGAGATCCCCCGGGTTTTCCTCCATGTTAGACACTGTCGTATCTCGCGCTGTCGTGCCCGTTGCTTTCTGGAGTACGGGCGACCTTGAGGAGCTCGACCCCTGGCTGAGTTGTTGTTGAGTGTTGACAAACTCGGAGTGAAATTCATGTTTCCTTGACCATTTGATGGCTTTCTGATATCCCGGACATTCCGTCTTCGCCCTGACACAGCGCCCGCAAGCCGGTCGCGCCTCGTCGCATTTCATCTGGGTTGTAGTTAGCAGCTGTGCCGACTTATACAGAGGTTATAAAAGGTCTTCCGGTCTGCTCTAACGCGGGAAAGACGGTGAGACGGTCGACAAACGAGCGCAAGGCCAGGCCTATTCGCCATAAAATAGCACGATTACTCACATGTTGGTTCTTGCATCTTGCACATCCGCTCCTCGACCGCGATGCGCGACGCATTCTGCATACACGGGAATGATGTCATTCACAAAAGCATACTGTCGCCATGGAGAAAAGGTGTTGAGGATGAGGGCAAAGCGGATTCTAACGGCCATAGTCTCTACAAGATAAGGGCGTCGAACTAGGATGATGGACGACTAGGCTAGCTGCTGGCGAATCGGGATCTCCACGCCACGAGCGGAGAGATACCGGGATTCAGCTGATAATCACTCGGTCTTTCACTGGTCCGTCCCGGCACAGGTTGCGTGTCTCCTTCGCACTCTCCTGGATTGCCATCCCTTCGGGTAGGCTTTGGGCTTTGCTGCCTTGCTAGTCTTTGAGTGATGCTGCACCAGAGAAGCCGGCTTCGCGGGAGGAGGATTGCAACCGTGCGATATCGGTCAATAATTGCCGTGCGGGGAGAATGCAGGTGCTGCAGATCAGATCTCGTCTTTGTCAAGGTTACACCAGACGGACGTTACATGTGTTGGTCGAGTTTGAAGTGGCAAAACTACATACAGGGCAAGCATACCGTGGGACATAGCTTCAACGTCTGTCCTCGACTTATCGCCATGTTGGCATGATGTATTTAATTAACCCCTTACTGGCCAAGTAACGGTCCAAAATCACTCTTATATCAATAGAGACATCGTCCCGAAAACAACGCTTAGGGTGTCACCTCTAAAGTGGGAGATCAACGATGTAGGTGACTCGAAGGTGGGGAGGTTCAACAAGCATTGGTGAAGATGATCCCTCGCGACAACGGCCTTGCTGGACGAGAGCCGGAATCATAGTGAATGGGTTGCACTGAATCTCCTCGTGATCACTACCCAGACCCAATCACCAAGTACAAGGATGCTTAGCCACTACTCTATCACAGCGAGATGCCGAGATCGCGACCCATCCGGCGTGGGCGTGGCATCCACAAGGCACCTTATCAACAACATGACGCTACACCATGCATGGCTTGCTAGCTCATTACCTCAAACAGCCAGTCTTACCATGGCCCAGCTAATCAGTGAATTCCCCCGCGTTTCTACTGATCCAATAGTGAAGCGTACAGTTTGTTGATCCGCAATTATGAACCTGGTAGCTGGCTGCTGCCCAGTGTAGCGGCGTCCCGCCGTCTTGTCCTCCTGTCTGCGATCATCACCATCAACATCTATCCTTCTCCTACAGTTCCTCCCCAGTCACTCATCGCCGTTCATCAATAAACTCAGACCGCAGAGCAAAAATGCCAAACAAGAGGCAAAAGACAGCAAGCGGCAGCAGACCCGCGGCTTGTAAGCCAAAACCCGGCCTCAATCCTCGATCTCGAGCAGGGTGTCTCACGTGTAAGGCCAAACACGTACGTGCACTGCAGATTCATCCAACTCATGCCCTCCATCAACACCCAGCCTACTGACTTTTCATAGACGAAATGCGACGAGACGAGGCCTGCGTGCCTCAAGTGTACCAGCAAAGGCATCAAATGTGGGGGATTTTGGCGTGAATTCAAGTGGTCCTTCAAGCATCAGCCAGGTTCTTCATTTGCTAGCTTCGACAGCAGTGCCCAGCCGGAAAAACTTACAGAATCTGGTGAAGCTGGACATGGCATCGTGGTGCTCAGCAAGCCGTCGCCAGTCCCATCTGTTGTACCCGTCGCCAAGGTGCAAGATCCAGTCGTCGTCTCGACACGGATCGAGAGCCGGGCACTGGAAACTACACATCTCCCTGAGAGAACCCACTCTGAAGATCCCTTCTTGCAATCAGACGACGAGACGATGATGAGAGAACAAGCACCCTTAAATCTGGAGCAAGATACAGCTGCTTCAACTCTCATTTCCACCGAACAGTTCACACAAATGCCCATCTTGACAAGGACGCCTGTCATGGACACGTCTTCGCTTCTCATCAGCAACTGGTTTGAACAAGTTTGTCCAGCATGGTCAGGCTTCGACTCGGGAACAAACTTGAATCGAAGGCTGGCCATAGAGCTGTGGCATGATTCCCAGTCTGTCTTCAGCTCCTTGCAAAGTATGTCTTCGGCCTTCCTCTCAACGAGACTACCACACATGAGAGCGCCCGCACTCCGGTTCATGCAGATTGCAACAGTCTCAATACAAGCTGAGGTCAAAGCCATTAAGAGCCGGGTGCACCTGGATACTATGCCTACAGGGCTTCTGTTCTCGCTGTTCTGCTTGGGCACTACTGTCTGTTGGATAGACGCGAATCAACTGGGCTTGCCCTTCTTTCGGGAAGCAAAGCTTTTGCTCAACCGCTTGAATCGACAGTTTCGAAGCTTCTACAAGAAGGATCTTGAGATTCTGTCTTATTTCAACAAGAGTCTGACATATTGTGAGATGCTCCTTGCAGTCGTTAGCGACGAAGGCGAGTCCTTGTCAGAGGAATCCGAGAACCCTTTGGCCCACCGGCCCCGGCCAAGCATTGAACGGCACGGAAAGCCGGTCGATAGATCTCCACATCCGTGGACTGGTATATCAACTCTTACCTCTCATCTATTTGCACAGTCCATAAGGGTATGCCGGAATTTCCGTCGCAATCTAAGGAAACGGAGGATGGGGCAGGCAGATCTGCAAACGGCTCTTGGCGAGATACAAGAAGCACAGAGGCTTGAAGAGCAGCTTCTGGAGCTAGAATTTCCATCCGTGCGCCAACTCAACGACACTGGGGATCATCGAACACCTTGGCTTCATCTTGCAAGGGTGGCAGAAGCGTATCAGTTGGCATCTCTATTGCAGCTATACCAGACTTTCCCGGATCTTGTTTCCCTTCGCTTACCTTTGAGCTCTGGCAGCTTGAACGGCCGCGATATCCCATGGGAAGAATGGATTATCCCCTTGAGTCTCCGCCTAGTGAAGGTACTGGAGCATATTCCTCCCCACTCGGGGAGTCGTGTCATTCAGCCGCTGTTGTATATCTCAGCTAGCACAGGACTCCGGTATGACATGACAACCTGTCCGACATCAGACATCTCCAGCTATTTGGACCTCGGCACAATTGGGTTGCAAACTCATCTTTTTTCCGACGAACCAAACTTCACAGAGAATGCAGACTTTTTGCAAGGGACCAATGTATCTGCGCAGACAACGGATTCAATATCACCAATGTCGCTCGACATCAGCAATGCACGACATTTCATCATGGGGCGGCTCGGTATGTTTGAGAACAGCTTACCACCAAAGCCCGTTATTGTCGCAAGGCAACTTATCAGAGCTATTTGGGATGCTTATGACAGCGAGGTGCCCGGGGCTAACGCGGTGCATTGGGTTGATGTTATGGAGGATAACAATCTACGATCCATGTTCGGATAGGCCTGGAAACGATTGTTGGACCATCCAAGAAGTGTTCAAATTTATCGTAGCATGTTTTCAAAACATAACAAAGGCAAGTAATTCAAGCTGTATCAGAAGGGTATCACAGTGTCAGTTGTATGTGGTAAGATGATTATTATATAATTCTCGATATGTACCACTCCCAAGCCATGACAAATCCCAAGTCATAAGTTAACAAGCCCCATCCAATGCTATTCCGTTGAACCCTTTCATATTTCTCAGCTACCTAGCCTCCTAGCATAGAGGAAGTTTAGAAATCGCTCTTCTTCCGCTGGCCAACGTAGAAGCCCAGCCCGTAGTTTGTGGTGGTGAATGTGATGGTCGAACCCTTGGGGAAGAAGAGGACATCTCCAGGGCCAGCGGTAACAGTCTGGCCTGTTGCGTCTGAAATAGTGTAATCGCCCTCCAGGATGATCTTCATCTCGTCGTAGGTGTAGGTGTAGACCAAGGGCTCTCCCTTCTTGAGTCTGAAGAAACCCGAGGAGATAGGCTTGTCAGGGTTTATTTGGTCGCTTGAGAACACATCTCCTAGGAAAGCGTTGTCTCCAGCAAGCAGAGGGATGTCGAATGTGGACTGAGCCTTAGCGTGGTGCTGGAATGCCATTATTGCGAGTGGTTTGACTTTGTTTACAAAAAGGTTTCCGGTTCAATAGTGAGGTGTTTAAAGTATGATTGAGTAGTAGAATGAGGTAGCTTGAGGAGATATCTTAGCTTTGACTGCGGAGGAGGCGAGCTCATATAGACAATCTTGCGAGTTCTCAAGTCACGCCAAGTCGATGGCGTATTCTCGCCTAGACCCTTGAGTCCCACATCGGGGCCGAATATCGCTGATACTGCGCAGTTCTCTACCTGTTTCTGACAAGGTTACCGGATCCCAAACTCCAGTGAAGTGGCCGGACTCCTAGCGGCACGTAATACCGACCTCGGGAAGATAGGCTTGCATTCCCTATTCCGGACAAGGTCCCCGGCTAGGCTATTCAACAACAGGCGGGGTAGCAAGACGATGCATATTGCCCATTGGCCGGTAGATCGACTATTATCTCCTGTGTAAGCCAGGGCGTCCGGTAGATGTGGTGGGTGTAATCGCTGTGGTATGAGGTTCGCGGATCACTTGGAGCATTCGTGGTTGCGGCAGGTGAACCAAGGTATTTGCAAAACAATTAAGTACCGGCCTGTGCCATGCTTAGAATAGTGTACTTGGTAGGGGATACTTCAGCCATTGTTGTCAAAAGATTAGTTCATAAACATCATTTTCGGTTCCTGAGCTTCCTCAGCTCAACCGCAGCGAATACTGCGTTGCCATACCATCCCAACCACCGTCTCTACTTCTTCTTCCCTTTTCGATATGACGCTCCTCTCTAGCTCTTTTTCCCACTGGGAGGTGGTTCTCCCGGCCGCATTGGTCTTTGTCGCATTTAAAATCCTGTATTATGTTCGCACAAGTCGCTCGAATATCGGTCTTGCCCGTGGAAGTAGTCCTTCTCTTCCATCTTCGAGAGAGAAAACGGCAAACAGCACACCTGGATTCTGGGAGCCAGACGCTTTCAAGACTCCAATTCCTACTCCATACCCCGACTGGTCAATTGAGAACACCAAGCCTTTACCTTATCGAGCATTTCGATATGGCCCAAAATACAACATAACCATGGGCCTTCGCACGATTCAGCCCGAGCAATGGATCGAGTTAGACAATCAATTTCCACGATATCATGCCGAAAAGAAGACTCGCATCCAAGAACGAGGCAACAAATGCGTCAGAACCCATCCTGAAGCTTATCCGGCAGCAATGGAGCTTCTGCAAGAGCTAACAGACTACTTGCCGGCTCGCTATCCCAACCTATTTAAGCGGACCTCTGTCGGAATCAACAATATCTGGTCTGGAGAGTCGTTCAATATTGTGGAAACCCCTTTGCGCGAGGATCCCATGGCGATCTGCGCCAGACTTGTACAGGACGACTTGGCCTTGATGATTCAACGACCCGACGGCGAATACTATTTGCTAGCAGGCGCTGTCTTGCTAGCCGGATTCTGGAGGCTTTCAGACAAATACGAAATGTCTCTCTCGGACATTCACACATCTGCCGATGTTCCAGGCTTCAGGGAAAAGCTAGAGACAGGAATGACGAGATTCTTCAAGCGCATAAAGTGTGACTCGTTTTACAGTCGCAACAACTACTTTGTCCAAGTAGATGATGCCTTAGCCTGGAGCTGGAGTATTGGAGATGAGGATCATCCAACAGTGAGTTGGAGCACAGTTGAAACAGACAAGCCTATCGACCAACATTGGTTCCGCTCCGAGAGGCAGTCCTTACGCCGTCTCCCCAAAACGGGAGCAGTATGTTTCACGATCCGTACTTATTTCCTTCCCATTACGGATATGGCACAAGAAGACTACGTGCCGGGTAGACTTGCAAGTGCCATTCGCAGTTGGGGGGACGATGTCTCTGTTTACAAAGGCAAGGAGAAATATGGTGATGTTCTCCTGGATTACTTGGATCAGCAACACGAAACACAGCTCGAGCGGGGTTTGGTCCTCGAGAAGGAGGATGAGGTTAGGAAATACCCATGGTAAATAGTACAGCCTAAGTTCAGTAGCATGTGGCATGAATAGTATCCCTAGTAGAACCATCAGGTTTAACAGTCTCAATACCCGCAAGATATTTTGCGCTGGTTTTGAATATGCAATCGAGAGCCTTGAACTGTTACTGTGGTATGCTGTAGTCCTCTCCTGGACGGAACGCTGAGCATCGTAGTTGATGGAGACCCTTCGCAGAAAGTATTTGTGATCAGGTGTCTCAGCGATGGCTTTCGTTATGTCTATCTTTGCAACAGGAGACGGCTGGTGAATTTTGCTGTAATTTCATACTCATAAAAACTCGCCTCGTCTCGCGGGAAGTTTGGCTTCTCTTGAACTGCTGATGCCAAATGATCTTCATAAAAGAGATCTCTCACGAAGTGACACTCACATTTTCTAGACCCATAGAGTCAACAGGCACTTCGCATAGGTGCCAAATACAAAGAGCTCTGATCTTCAAGACCGAGTTTGACACAACAGGTGCTTTAATTCAAGCCAAATTACTAATGAAGCCAAGTACATGGGGTGATCAATGCAAAAACTTGTAGTAGATATTGGGATAGGTCGAGGGTATTGCACGCCGCAGCGTCAGAAAGAAGTCGATATGTATTGTGCCATAGGAGGACTCGGATAGCTTTGGCACCTCTCATTGACATTGGCGAACCTAATTTACGAAGCAGCCTAGATGGAAACCCCCGAATAGACGCTGATTTCTTCCAGAAGCTTTTGTTCAGATGCGCTATTGACTCTACTCTCGCAAAGCAGATCTTCGAGATGGTTAAAGAAGAGTCCACTTGTCCGTAGTACCTCGGCATACCACGCTTCCCGTTTAAGATAAAACTTTCAGCCAACATATATTCAACCCTTGGAGAAGAACTTTTGGTCAACGGGTTGAGTGGGAGGGGCTTTGGCCTGGAACTGGGAAAGATTGGAGCCATCAGTGGTCGAGCTTCCCTCTCCCGATTTCAAAGCTGGAGATGTAAAGAGAAGTCCTCCTGATATCTCATAGCTCCAAACTTTGTACCCTTTTTTCTCATGGAAGGTAACCGCCGAACATATTTTTACATATCCAGCTAAAAGGAATGCAGCCTTTATTCACGGCCAATTCAAAACACCATCATAATTGATCCGAACCATTATACGACACGCATTGCACAAACGATCCTCGGTCGGTCAGGCACACGATCTAATTCCTCTCGAGACACGTTGTACATAGGTAAACGGCTCTCAGACCGTGCCCGCATCATTCAAACCTCTCCGGTATAAGCTGAACCTCCACCAGTGCTTCCAAGGCTACGCAACCGTTGTTCACATCGTTGCCGTCAGCTGTTAGCCTGTTACCCTTACCAGTCTTTTCTAAAGGGAGGTCGAACTCTGCGATAAAAGGTCTTACGGCTTCTATCTAGCCGATCGACGGCATCGGAGGCTCGACCTTGCTTTGCTGGACTCTAGGTCATCATCCTGTTCATCCCAGATTTTGGAACGCTCCGTTAATACTATTGGTCTATTCAAACTCATCGTGGATTCTGCCAAAGATAACCCCGCAGACAACATGTGACTTGGAAAGCGTTTGGGATTAACACTGCTGCAGCCTGGCCGGCACCTTAATACCCATACATCAAGCCGTATTCATCATGCCATTTCCTTTCGCTGATGAGGACTCGCAGGGCCTTGAGCTCCTGGATGAAGACCACCGAAAACCCCTTGACAGGGCTGTGAGCAACCTCCTAGGTACCGATATCGCCGAGTTCACCTACGCTCAGATTTTAGATGGCCTACCCACCGAAAAGTCTCTTAGAGAGAGCTTCGCAGTCGTGAAGGACCATCCTGTGTATACAAAACACCATGCCGAAATCTGTCCTGGATTTCTTGACAAGGCGCGGAAATTCAGGGCCCAGTTCACTACTGACCAGCTGCGGTTTCAATCCAAAGTCCGACCTTCCTTTCGCAGCTGAGCACCCAGGTCGCTAACAACTTTCAGCCTCTAATCGCCTTCCAAGATGCCCCCTCCAAGTCTAATGCTTTCCAGCTGCGACTGATAGAGCTTGTAGTTGTCGCATGTCATCAAATTGGAGCTTACCTCTATGATCTCGACGACGGTGCACATAAACACCAAGTATACAACGACTGGGTAGAACAGGTCCTCGAGGAGAAGAAGAATGGTGTCCAGTCTCGCAAATACTTACAGCCACCTCCGACTGCCTTCTCTCATAGATCATATTGGTATCCAGATCAATATCCTCGAGGTCTTGCAGATGTCGCTGGGTACTGGGCTGAGTCGAAAATCTTTGGTGGTGTGGTAGTGTTCGACCGCGGTGAAACCGAACAAGAGGTTAGTCCTGAAGTATTTGCAATCTTGGAAACATATTGCAGCGTAAAGTAAGTACTGACAGTCATTTTCCAGTGCAAGTCAATGTGGATTCACGAAGGCTCGACCAGAGGCCCCAGGACTCTCTATCCGCCGACCCAGGAACAGTTTGATTCCTTGGTTAATTTCCTCCTTGCTGCACCCGACGAGGAACTGACCTCACCGCTCCCCATTCACGGAGCGCGAATCAACCGTCCACGATGGCATCCTTATCACGCATTCGCATACTATCACATCTTTCGGGATAAGTACGAGAGGAAACTTCCGCCAAATCCGCCACAGCCTGGTTGCGTACGGAGTGGTATAGACTGGCCGGAGCTAGATGATGAGCGAATTCTTCTGATGTATAGTGATGCCGATGAAACTGCAGCGGCGGAGGTAAGAATACGCAACATCACCCCATCGTCACCATTATGGCAATCGTCTGGTGAGCAGACGCATTTGCCACCATTAGGTGACTACGGGCATTCACCATGATAGTCTATATGTCTCGGACACTTGCAAACACTGAAGTTCATGAAAACATGCCATCCTTTCCCTTATAGCTGTGTCGGACCAAAAAAAAAAAAAAGGTTTCCCGCGGATATCGACCTTCTAATCTTCCTCCCAGTTCTGTATAACAGCGCCCAAATGTGATAGCTTCTGTGTCTCAAAATCTACCTTTGCCTGCTGGGCCTTATACCGTGCCTTCAGGCCGAGGAGCGTGCTGCTCGTGTGGCTTGGCTGCAACGAGCGAACATCGTCTATTTCAACTGTGCCCAGTCTGTCATCTGTTGAGCTACCCGCTAGGCCCTGGGATTCGGAAGTACTGCCATCGTCCTCGGACCCGCGGAATGGGCTAAGAAATACTGCCTTTTGTTTCTCAGCGGTAACACGTTTCCGAACTTTGCAGACATCGAGGTGACGCTTCAGTTGCTCTTTTCGCTTGAATTCTTTCCCAGGTTTGGCCCTCTTGCACTGGTTGTAAGGACACGGAAACCTGGTGGCTCTGATGTGCTGTTCTAACCTGTGTCGCTGTAGGGTGTCGGATCTGTCGAACGTCTTTTGGCAATTTGGACATACGTGTGAACGAATGCTGGCAGGTCTAAGAAGGGAGAAGTGTCCCGGTCAGTTCTATCATATAAACAGAAGGCAGATTGGTTGAGACTGCTTAGGGGTTACGAACGTTGTCTCAGCTCCGGCGCTACCAACTCGACAAACATTCCAGGGGCTAGGGACGCCAGCTTGGGTGCGAACTCGGAGTGCGCAAGGCGAGGCAGAGCTTGAGAGCGAGGTTGCAGGCCAATCCGATTCATTGGAGCTGGCTCGAATGGCTTGATACGAGGGACTGATGCCAATGTTCGCGTCCGGTGGCTCGTTGCTCTGTAGGTCGTATGCGACACGTTGAGATAATACATCACTACCTGTGTGTGGTGTTGTCGCGATGTTACCCTCGAACAGTGACGGACCGGGGAATAGCAGGTCCATGTACGAAACTATGTCTCGTGTGAGTAGGGACTCTATACGATATTTCCCGATGAGAGAGTTTAGAGCCAACTCACAATCATTTTCTGAGTCTGCCCCAAGTCCATCGATAAAGGTATCGCTCTCCTCGGCGTTCCATGCCTGGTCATTCGGCGTCGGATAGAACATCCAGCATACACCCCACAAGACTACGAGCGCTGGCCAAATCGTCCATGGCATGGTTGTACAGAGGTGCCTCATCGCGTGTGGGAACTCGGAGTAGAGGAAGCAAAATACGGTCGCATAGACAAGCAACCTAGCATAGAGCCGCCAAAGTCGCTTGCATAGCCTCTCCAGCATGGCTTCCGTCGTTTCGAGCCAGTCCAAGAGCTCACCCTCTGCTTTTTCCAGAAGGTCGCCATGGTTCTCGAGGAGGTCCTTCCAGGAACTTGGTAGATGATGGAAATCGAAGGGAGCTCCTTGGTCTGACGGACTCGGTTGCCACCATGCGTGTCGCGGTGAAGTCCGGGACGGGTCCGTCTCCCCATGAGAACGGCTGAGACGAGTTTGGTCTAGTTGTGACTTTGGGAGATCACGGATCGCTTTCAGCATAACCGAGCGACCGTGGTCCTGCTCGCGAGACACCAGATTGGTATCTCGAGTACTTGATCGCTTAGAGAGGTATCCGAGGGTGCCCATGAGGGTCGTCCATGTCCGTATCTTCTTCAAAATTTGCCTTGGTGACTTTGATAACACGCTTGCGCATGACGATGACCTTGGAGTCCTGTCATTTTCTTTTGGAGGGTTTATTTCAGCTGAAGCTTGTTCAACTGAAGCCCGGTTGTCTGAAGCCAGCACCAAGGGCGAGGCAATCGTAGATACATTTGGCCTTGGAATCTCATGTGAAGCCAGCGATCTTTTTTCATCCCGGCTCTCCACATCGTTCGCTGTTGTCCTTGGTACTGGTGAAGTATTGGCGCAAATGGCAGGCTCGATAAGGATGATTTCTCTTGGAGCAGTGGAATTGGGGTTTTTCGCATGATCTGAAACAATGCGGTCTGGGAAGATGCTAGTAGAGGGCGTGTTCTCTCGACTGTCTAATCCTTCGTTCGATTGCGGTACGTAGTCGTCGAATCGCTCAGCCGAGGCCGCGTGCTGAGGTAGTAGCGACTTCTTCAACTTGCCACGAAGGCTTAGACAGGAACTAGGGGGTTGAAGGGGCGAGATGGCTTCCATTATCGAAGGGGCTATAATGAGCACCTAGTGGAAAGTAGAAGCATGGGAGTGAACGGACGATTGATATCCACCGAAGGTCCGAGAGTGGCTGTGAGAATATATATCTAGCGGCTTATAAGCCTACATCGCCGTAATTTAGCAAATGGCATCAGGCAAGGCTGGTCATTATGTGTCGTTCGCGCACCAGCAATGCTACAGTATCTGTGCACACATGGATAGCACGCCTGAAATTGAGATGCGGAGCATTAAGGTATTCGACAAAAACGGGGTGGACAGGGGTTGCACATGAGGTGGACAAGGTATAACGGGGTGGACAAGGGTCAAGGGTTCACAATGCGGGAAGGTTGGACGGCAGGGTAACCAAAGTGAGAGACTCAGAGAGGCCTCATTGAGAGACGAGGATGCGACGCCCCATGAGATACGGAATAAAGTCAGGTGGTGGTGGTGTTGTTGGTGATGTTGGTAGTGGACTTTTTGTTGCCTTATTGCCTAGGGTCAACTGCAATGCAATGATGCGGATGCCTTATTGCCAGCATTTGTTTGCGCATGTTCGGTATCTGACTCACATGTCGAACAGAGCAAGATCACTAGTACTTAGGCCAAGGAATTTGGGAGCGATTGTACATGTGCCCGGTGCCTTGAACACCTAAAGGATTCATGGATCCGATTGTGATATGCAACTTTTTCTAATGTCGGTGAGTAGCCGGCAACCGCTCAGCCACGACACTAAACGGGCTGCCTGGTTGAAGTTATTCTTGGGCCAGATTGTTCATGTGTGGCGTTAGGCAACCAACGATGCTTCACCGGGCGTATGCAGAGAAACGGCATGGATATCCAGGGATACTCGATTTTCTGTGAAATTTCCGGGTTTCCTCATAGCCTATCTCGACGCCTCAACTACAGCTGGGTCATCAGCGTTCTAGCCTCAAGTTGCCCACAGCGGCATCGACACGGCAAGCAGACAATCCATCATTTCACAAACCGCGAGGAACGGTCTACTTGAGTCTCGACCACCTATCCATGTAAGCATAAGGTACCAAAGATACTCTGATTCGTAGCTTCGACGACACGCCCAATCACCAGCCCATCCCTTTACCCCGCGGGACTTCGCATGCGCTGCAGTGTCATTGATGACCTAGCCGGCATCATCGATCAACAAAGTTCAGCTACCGACGGCCTCGAGAGAGCTCGCTTGATGGAGATACTTAACCATGATCTGAAGAAATTATCTAAAAACTGCGGGAGATGATCTAGAGCATTGTGCTATTGGGATTAGCCGCCGCCAGTTTGTTGTATGGATTGGTCTGGAGCTCTCAGTGCTCACAGGAGGCGGCGACCTCGTCGGCGGGCGTTGACGTTAAGGCTAACAAATCGAGTAATCTTTCACACTTCCTTGTCAAACAGGTTTTTGATCAACAATTAAAGGAGAACTTGATTCACTATTACCTCTATCTACCTTATTCATACTGTACCTTAATCGCTTGCATTACAATCTCCTCGGTGTTGCTGTAGCTTGTGTTACTGCGTGGTCGCTGGTCGTTCTGGAGCCAAAGCTCCGGCAGAGTCATGACGTCGACTGGACGTGTTTAAGAAACGAGCTCGCGCGCCAAACAGGCTTTACTTCATCATCAACTGATACATCTCACGCACGACGGGATCAAAACAAAATTGAGCTGACGCCCTTTATCGTCGGGCGCGCACGAGGCATTCTGCAAGTAAATATTCGACTTTTACCGCCTACAAGCCTCTCAAAATGCTCTCCTGCTTCGGATTCGGTTCGCGCAGCGAGGCCGCTGAGCGCCAGCCTTTGCTGCCGCGCTACAATGACGACACCAGCCTGCAGACGCGGCTCCATGAGAAGTTGCACACTTACCAGATGCTGCGCGCAATGTCCAAGGGATATATGCCGACAAATGGTCAAGTAATTACCCATCTGCGCACCCTGCTCTCTGCCGACGTGCTTAACCCAGATGCCGTGGACTTGAGCGACTCGGGCCGAGCCGTGGTCCGCACCATGAAGCTATTCCTTCAGCAGTTCATCGAGCTATTGCAGCACAAGAACGCCGAAGACCAGGTCCAAGACTTCATCTGGTATCTAGCCAAGGCCCGGTTGAATGTCGATGTGGCCAGCATTGGTGCGAGGGCGACAAAGTCGAGGGGCAAAGCCGATGTGGCTGCGGCGTACCAGAGTCTTCAGACGGTCGGCTCGTTGCTGCTCACCAACTCCGATTTCCGCATCTTTTTGTCGGACTTGAGCACGGTTGGACGGCAGGTGCTCAAGGACACGGCCAACACCTTGTCAGACGTGTCCAAGACGGCGGCGGAGAAAATTGAGCCATCTCAAGAGAGCAAAGACTCTCTGAAGAACGCCAATGGTAAAGAGGCCAACGGCAAAGAAGCCAATGGCAAAAATGCCAACGGGAAAAACGCAAATGGAAACTCCCAGGCTCCGCCTTCAACACAGGATCTCACAGATGAGCTGAAGGAAGTTTCTGCAGCTGTAGTCGATGGTGCCGCTGAGGTGGTCGACGAGGCCAGCACCAGCTTGGTCGAGCACGTCCAAGGCGAAGAGCAGGAAGCCCTCGTCCATCGCCTGAAGCAGACGGTACTCAACCTTCGCCAGCACACAGATTACTCGGATTCTGTCTCGACCCTTTCGAGCCTTATCCGACGTTATCTCATGGTGTACTCGCACGTCGCCTCAGACACCTTGGAGGCAGTCGAGGAAGACACCAACACGAACCGGGAAGCCGATCGGGCTATGCATAATTTCTGGCTTCTGCTCACGTCGTTCGGGAAGCGCGAGGACTGGGACCATGTGGAGCAATCCTTCTCCGCCGTCGTCGAACATGGGAAATCCGACCCCGACTTCGATGAGCTCGCGAGGCAGCTGGGTAACCTCTTCCAGGACATGTTGACGGATCCGGACTTCTTCGACAATGCTGAGCAGCGCTTCAAAGAGCTGCGGGACAAGTCCAATAACCTCACGGAGAAGTCGTCTATCCGGGAAGACTTGGATGCCTTGTTTTCGAATTTGTATGCAGCTTTTCAGTCAGTCATTGACGACGCGGATATCAAGAGACTCATCAAAACGTCGGACCGACTCATCAACCTCCTCTCACCCGCCGGCCAGTATACCAACGGCGAGCTGGTCACCGACTCCATCAACGTCTTCGTGCCCATGCTCATCCAGGCCGTCCAGTACATCCCCATCCCCCGCGTAGAAGTCTCTACACCAGCCATTGATCTCCTCCTGGAGAACCTCATCATCGAACCCGGGCGGACTGTTAACAAGAGCTCGTTCCTACCTTACAAGCTGAACATCTCGACTCAGAACGACATAGAGGTGCGCAAGGCTCGAGCCCGCACGACCTCGACGATGAAGTCCCTCTTGACGGTCACCGTCTCCGGAATGTCCATTGCCGCAGATGATCTCGGATACTGGCTGCGCTTACACTCTGGCCTGCTGCGCCTGGTGGACGAAGGCCTCGCAGGTTTCCACCTCGATGAGCGAGGATTCGATATCGCCCTCGACATTGAGATTGGTAAAGAGCGCCTAGAGCAGATTGTTACCCTGCGCAACGTCCGCGTTAACATCCATCACCTCAACTATACCCTCACCAAGTCCAAGTTCGCCTGTTTGGCCTGGCTCCTTAAGCCGCTCATCCGGCCCATCGTACGCAAGGCCTTGGAGATCAAGATCGCCGCCGCCATCGGAGACGGTCTGCATATGCTGAACCGTGAGCTCCTCTACGCGCGCGAGCGCCTCCGCGCCACGCGCATCGCCAATCCGAACGATCTATGGACGTTTGTTCGCGCTGTAGCGGCGCGGCTGGTGCCGGCGCCCGATCCTGATGTCGAGTCGCGCGTGGGCGTCAAGCCGGGAGCGGGCGTCTTCCGCGGGCGGTACGCGCCGGGCAGTCTGGTCAAGCTGTGGGAGGAGGAGGGACAGGACGCAGAGCAGCAGGTCTTTGAGTATCAGAGGGAGGGCTGGAAGAATGCCATTTTCGATATCCAGACGCGGGCGATCTGATTGGGGTGTTGCATCGGCCCCAAGGGTCATGGGCTGTCTCTTGTAAGCTCCATGCTCCTTGTTGGGTGTTCCATGCTGGATGCTCAACGCTTCGTGATGTATGCTTCATGCGCTGGTGCTGCGTACACATGCCGGCTGTAAGCGTGGCTTCTTTTTGTGCAGGAAAAGGGTCTTGGGAGGGATCCCGTGTTCTCGGTATACGGACAGGGAAAAGGTGGTTCAAAATATGACATGGCGTTAGGGAGTGTGGCAACCCCGAGATTGACAGGCCGAATAGTGAGGCATCGAACAACGAGTCGCCGTGTGTATTATTCTTATTCCCATGGAATTATTATGAGGATGGATCACTGTTGATATTAACTTGGTACCGTCTTGGCATTTAATGCATATTATGCGTGTTGTCCTCATATTCCAATGGGCCGCTTGTCATTGTAAATCTAGCATTCCTCTGCTGAATCAGATCATTTTAACTTTTAAGGTACATGCGATTGCAGTTATACACTACTGAAAGGCACAGACCTTCTCAAGCAGCCCGTCTTGCATCCCAGAGAAGCGGCCTGTGACGGCCCCTTGCGGGACGAGCCTGCGGGAATGACCTTAACACAACAGGCGGGAGCTTGCGGGGATTGATGATCGATGCTTGTTGTTGCAAAGTTGTTGATGGTGGCATCCTTGTCTCCCACCCGGCCGTACCGGTCCCGGGATGGACGACACGGCATCGTGTTTTGTCTATTGCTAGATTTCTCCTTCTGCTGTAACCTTGCTCGTTGATCGCCAAGCCCTAGACGGCGTCCGACGAAGAAAGCAATCGTGAGTCTCGTGGATGGTCACGCCTTGCGCCGTCGCACGCATCTCGCGCAGCCCCAGCAGCCCAGCCCCAGCCCGACGCCCCAGCTTTGCTTCTTCGTCGCCTCGTAGGCGGTTTCAAAGCAGGCTAGAGGAAGCGCTATGGAAATAGGGCACCTCGATCTGGCGACCGGTGGGTGGCGATGGGAGCGATTTTATTAAAGGAGATAATAAGAGTCTACGAGTAGAGAGTCACGAGAGACGTTGTTTGGAGTAACGCAAAGGCTAACGATTATCACGAAGCTGAGACTCGGCGTCGTCGTCGTCTGATTCTCTCCCACACAAGTCTTCTCTCGTAATTCCCACGTCGATATTCTCTCTTCTCGTGCTGACGATTCCTCCCCCGTCTCCATCCCGACCGCCCGCTGCAGAAGACAGGATAGAAGCTAATAAATGATCCCTGTACTTCGTACGCATCCCTGAAGTCTCGATTCAACCGCCTGACCTACGCCCAACCTATGGGATGGCTGGATGGGCCTGTTTCCCCCCCATATGGCTTATATTACCCCAGACCTTGGTGCAGTCGGGTACGATGCGGTGCGACGAAGGGCGGAGCTTTTGTTGCAGCGAGTGATACCTCCTGTCGAGCCTTGCTTTGCTGACTTGTCTCGCCATCATCATGATGGTTGTGGTGTCTTTTCTCCTGTTCTCTGGCATGTTCTCCTTAACTTTCCATCCAGGTTGCCGTACGATTCTCAGCCCGGGCTCCGTCTCTTCAACGGGAGAACCATCCAAGATCACCCCGTAGTCTGAATCAAGCGTGTATCTTTCAGAACCAGTCTCTTCGGGCAATTGGAAGCAAATCTATCGGTACCTACCTTAAGGTGCACACGTAGCTAGCCCCCCTTCTTCGAGTAATTAATCACTAGTCTTCTCCTCCACGACCAACACGCTCCATCTCCCAGTCGTCGAGTCTGCAGATCGTCTGCATATTGCCGCCACCCCAGACCTGCCTCATCCAGAAAAAGCAACCCGAGCCCCGAGCCCCTCTCCACCATTCAGGTCGGCCCCGGATTCCCGTCGAATTGGGACGGGCGGGATGGTGATGCTTGCTGGCGTGTAGCCTATGCCTGCAACTAATGTACGTACCATCCGTCGTGTCTTGACTCCATGTCCAGGGCAGTTTTGAAGTCCAACCTCGTCCTGTTAACATCAACCACTGTCTACTACTGTTGCTACTCCTGTGTAATAAACTATTACCCCCTCAAGCTTCTAAGAGTAGTTGCTTCTCCTCAAACATACGACTCCTCTTCAGCTTGGCCAAGGTAACGGAAAAAAGGACCCCGTAACGGTGGAGGGTACCTGCAACGACCAAGAAACCCCACTTCGGAATCAGGCGAGCCGCGCATTTATTGGGGTCGACATCAACTCCAACTCGCTCCGCATCATCACCATCTCTGCTCTTGGCGCGACTCAGTTGGCGAGGAATCGCTCGGGATCGCTTAGTATCGCTCAAGATTGGCAGATCCATGAGGAATTGACGCCAAGGAAGAAATAGCTTGAGTTATTCACACGCATCAACCTCAGCGACGTCGTCGAAAGAAGAATTTGCAGACATCACCAGATCATGGTCTGACTGAAACTGGCAGTCTCTCGCCTCCCATTCTGTCTCCAGATAGCTTCACCTTTTGCTATACGCCCACCCGCGCTATTATTCACGGCCGTTCCGCCCTCGCCTCCAGCTGGAAAGCCCTCTACCCTCCAGAATCCTCTCAATCTCTCCTCCGGCTCGCCACGCACGCGCGTTGAGTGAAGCGGATGGCGCGGGCAAGGCACCTTTGACGACGGAGACCCCCCTCCCCTTCTGCTGGAGAGGAAACTATGGGAATGCAGGTAGGGTCGAACGGACCGAGCTCTGTCGACCTGCTAGAGACCTGGCGACACCATGCTTCCCCGAGCTACCATGATCAGCTCGCCATCCCGCCGCCAGACCTGGCCTCTAACAGCGGAGCTGAGGTTCCTAGATGCGCAGCCTCAAACCCTCTAGTGGAAGCCTTTTTAAGAGAACGGCCGTATCCCAAGTCACGGCGTGGGGACGACCTAGCACAGCGGCATACGAAGCCAGTGGCCCCGAGAATATCACTACCAATATCTCTTCCATTGCCAACTGCCTCGTGTCACTTCTCCTTCGTCCTTCCACAAAAGATCAAGCAGCCACTCAACATCTGCGCAAGGCCGCGCTTCACGTTATGGCACGGCGTCAAACGCTGCCGTAATGCCTCGGATGTTGATGGCTTCAATACCGCCGGCCTGTGCTGCAAGAAGCGGCGTCTTCGCGCCGACCTCATCACCAGCCGCCTCTCCCAACCCTACTCCCAGCCAGCCACGCACATCCTAAACCGGGAGGGCCAGGAGACGGGCGACAAGCGATTTCTGAAAATGGCGACGACGGTCGACATGGCGAGGCGGATTGCCCATCTCCATGCGACCTCGTTTCTCCGCTTCTCCATTATAAACCGCGTGCGGAAGAGGCTTGGTCTTGGTCTTCCATCCCCTCTCGTTAGAGCAGACGAGGCAGAAGTAGTTGTCGCCGCGGCCAACACCAGCACCAAGATGCCCTCGAAGTCGCCAAGCTTGCAGGCGTCTTCGGCTGGGAATTCTTTGCGATCCTCTGTTGTAGCCGGCGGTGCAGAAGGTGTCCTAGCTACACCAACATCACCAGACCGAGGCCAACCTAGCAGCCCCAAACCCGCTCAGGTACACACAAAGAGTCACGCGTGTCGACTCTCAAAGCCCGCTGCGCTACCTCTCCTCGCCGCCGACGTCGCCGCCACCAAGACACGCACTTCACCGCGCATCTACCCCGTGCAGTCTCCCGAGCTACGACCATCCCCGGCACCACTCGACGACTTGGAGGAGGACAGCTTTGCGTTTCTACATCCCAACGACGATGACTGGGATGACGGGGGAGATGACCCCGAGGGCGTTTACTCTGACTTTAGCGTTATATTTGGGCAAGGGACCCCGGGTCCTGAGCCACAGGATGAACGGACGTACGAGGAGTACTTGGATGAACTGGATGGTCTCTGCTGGGTAACAAGATAGATGAATTTGGCGTATAAAATGACAGTGTATGAGTCCAAGCGGACGCCCCTCCAGCTTTAGACTGTCATATGCAGGACTCGGTATCCGTTTCGTTCTACTGTAGTTGAAAGATTGAAACCACCGTTGACCCCAGATCTCCACTTCCAAGGAGCTCACTGAGGAGGTTCCAGGGCTACGAAACGGGCACATTCTTTGCAGCTCTATCTTTTGCGATATCGCACATCGCCTACATATACTCGTCAGTCCTGGCTCTTGCACAAAGTCGTTTGCTTGCAAACACTTACCTGGAGTGCAGCGTCGACTTCCTTAGTGTAATCCCCTCTGGCAATCCTGGCTTTCATGTCCTCCATGATCTCGGGTCTGCCACGTCCGTTCACAAAGACGACATAACGCAAACCAGGAAATGTCTCCTCATATTGCCTGTTCAACTCTGCTAATTCTTGGCTCTCGCCCTGCAGGTTTGCCTGCTCAGCAGCTGATTGTGCCGAGTCAACCTTCTTCGCGCCGAGTCGCGGATGCGACCCAAGGATTGACAGAAGAGTAGGATCGGGTTGGGCAGAGTTCACGGCCGCTAGAGATAGCAGGCGGATGTGGCAGGCGTCTATGAGCTCAGAGTATGAGTTGTACTCGGCTGTGCGGATAACTGGGAGGAGTGTCGAGTGGATCGCAGGGCTGGGCTCAAAGAAAAGATCCAGGACTCTCACTTGATCCCCATCGACTGATCTGTGCAGGTCGTTGATCTCAACATAGAGGGCCATGGCAAGCAGTATTCCGTAGGGATGTGTGCTGCGTGTGACTTGCTGGATGACTGACCGGATTTCGAGCCACAGTTACACCTCTTGACGCTTGTCAAAGGCAAGAAGAAAAGGACGAGACGTTACGCAGGGAAACTTCCCCAACACAGCCTATCTCGATGCCCGACGGGCGGCGGAGACGTGCGAGTCGTGAGAGGCGGTGTTTGCCGCTGCTGTGGAACACACCAAGTGCGATAACGGATGGAGGAGCAAGCTGCTGTTATCTTATCGCCTCGTGACCTAGAGCTAGTCGTCGAGTTTACATCCAATGAGGAGGTCAGTGCGCCAACAAAATCTCAAGCAAAGGCTACAGTGTAAACATAGTAACTCGTCGCAACCGACTTCACAGACCAGGAACGACCTCTAACGCAACGAGAAGCAATTAGGAGCTGAAAGAGCCTTGGGACACTACCGCAATGCTGTGTGGAAGTAAGCGCCCGCCCTGGGCCGGCCTCAAACCCGCCAAGTTCTAACGCGTGTGACAGTTTCTGGGGAGGCTCCCCAAGAGCCCGTCGTGTCCAAGAAGACAGGCGTCGTCTACGAGAAGCGACTCATCGAGCAATACATCACCGAGCACGGCACGGAACCTGCCTCTGGCGAGTCGCTCACCCCCGAAGACCTCCTCCCGATCCGGTCGTCGCGCATTGTCCGACCGCGCCCTCCCACCCTCACGTCCATCCCTGCGCTGCTCGCGACTTTCCAGAACGAGTGGGATGCGCTGGCGCTTGAGACGTATAACTTGAAGGAGCAGCTGGCGCGGAACCGAGAGGAGCTCGCGACAGCTCTCTACCAACACGATGCGGCGGTGCGAGTGATCGCGCGACTTACCAGGGAGAGGGACGAAGCCCGAGACGCGCTGAGCAAGGTGACTGTGGCGGACGGGGCCATCGACGGTGAGGAGATGGTGGTGGATAGCGTGGAGAAGCTTCCTGAGGATCTGGCGGAGGGCGTGGACGAGACACATCAAACGTGGGTGATACTTCTGCTTGGGCTCGGAAAGGAGGCTAACATGATCTCAGACTGTCCAAGGGACGCAAGAAGCGGCCAGTCCCCGCAGGATGGGTCACTTCAGACGAGGTCTCTACGTTTGCAACGGAAACTTCGAATGCTCTACCTGTGCCGCAAGCGACCTCGCTCGATCTCACCGAGGATTCTGCTGTTGTGGGCGGACTGAAGGGCGAGGCCGTTGTCTACTTCATCGAGGAAGACAAGGTAGAGAGCCAGCTCTCCATCAACGAACCTGTCACCGATACTTTGTCAGCTGGCCCCAAATTGATATTTGCTACCAGCCAAGGCTCCGTCAAGATCTTTGAGAGTGGCAACGAAGTCGCTTCACTGTCTGAACACTCTGGGCCTGCTACGGCACTTAGCCTACATCCCGGCGGCAACCTGGTTGCCTCTGTCGGCACAGACAAAAGCATTGTGTTTTACGATCTCAACACACTGAAGCGAGTCAGCCGCGCCTACGCCGATGCTTGTGAGTTGACCTTGATAATACCCCTTCTGCCTACTTGTTACTGACAACGCTAGCCCTGACTTCCTGTGCCTTCCACCCCGATGGTCACCTATTCGCTGCTGGTACTGTCTCTGGAGATGTCAAGCTCTTCATGACCAAAACGCTCGATCAAGCCGTCGTCTTCGAGCTTGGAGCCCCCGTCCAGGCCCTCACCTTCTCCGAAAACGGCTTCTGGCTCGCCGCCACCGCCAAGGGCCAAACTACTGTCACCATCTTCGATCTACGAAAAGAGGGCGCTGCTGCGGTGGCCAAGGTCCTCGAGACAGGCGGATCGGTCCAGTCTCTGGCATGGGACTACACGGGCCAGTTCCTCGCCACAGGCGGCGCTTCGGGCTTGACGGTACAGCAGTACACTAAGTCGAACAGGAAATGGAGCGAGCCGCTGCGGAATTCGACCCCCGCGATTTCCGTCCGGTGGGGAGAGTCAGGCAAGAAGCTGTTCGCCGTCAACGGTGAAGGTGTCATTAGCATATTGTGTGCGAAGGAATAGATAGAATCTGTATGTTGTGCTCTTTGTGTTGACGACAGTCTGGAGATACTGGGAACGGGGGACTGATATAATTTCTGTACATTATGGGAGGCCCACGAGCCACTGAAAGAAGTCTGATTTCCAAAAATGAAAGAGAAAAAGGAAAAGAACAATCGAAGATGAAGCCATCTATCTTGTGCTTGACATTCCGCAAAGTGATCTTTGTTGATAGCAAGACGCATCAACACGACTTGTATCATGAACATGGAATCAATCAACCTGGACGGATCCATGGGCTTCTGGGCGCTAAATGAGCGCTAAACCAGGGCCCTGTTAGCCAGGGCCTTGCAGCGATCCCGCTACAGTGGTCCAGCGGGGTAATGACCGCCCCGGGCATTGACGCCGGGCGGACAGAGCAGCCTCGCGTCAACTTCACCTCGGATTTCAAATAACCACACAAACTCTCGCCATCCATCAACACCACCTTGCCTCGTCGCCTACTCGATCTACGTCTACGTACCTACGTCCCGCATACGCTACTACTGCAACGACTTGTCCCCTTAGAAGACGACCTGCAAGCTTCACTCCGACGACGTACGACGATCCAGCGGCTGCGTTGCGACCAGCAAGGCCACACAAACACCTCGGCTCGTTGCCACCGCAAACTCCGGATATCAACGTAGCTAAGGCGGCCACCCGCCGACCCTCACGAGGCTGGTTTGAGCGTGCGGCTGCGAGGTGCCGATTCTTCCGGCCTATTCACAACGAAGATCTCGACGTATCTTTACTGAGATCCTATTCTCATCCCCGAACTCTTTTCACGGCGCCTCACCATGGCTTTCGTATCCGACAACGAGGAGTTTGGCCTGTTTGTTAGCGATGACGACGACGAGCTTATTGAGGTTCTCGCTGACCGCTCAGCCGCGTTTGTCAACCCAGGCCACCTCATCCTACCGCGCCCAGAGCACTCCATTAGCCAAGAGCCGCGCCCGGCTTCGTCATTAAGTCACCACCACACCCGCAGTGGCCGCCGAGTCGAGCGTCCTCCCTTCTTCCCTGCGCGGCAGACCCCAGCGCGGCAGCAGGGCGCAGCAGTAATAGATCTCACGGAGGAGCCCGACTCTCCCAACCAAGAGCGACGTTCACGATCGACGGGCCAGTCGCAGGGCCAAACTGGAAGGAATCCTCGAAGAACGCACTCCCAACGGATATCGCCTCCAAGGCTGGAACGGAGTGACAGCACCTTCATGGGCCGCCCAACAAGCATCATCGACCTCACTTCCGACTCCCCCGAAGAACAGCGACGATTCGATCCGCCAAACCGCGGGAACATTCACGCTCCCCGCGCAAATCCGCCTCCGCTGCCATATCCGGCCCATGCCCACGCTCACGCCCACGCTCACAGCAGAAACGCGCATGCAGACGAGTTGATGGATATACAGTTCATCGAATCAGTGCCTCGTCGGCACCTTGCCATGGGCCTCGGATTCGGGAGGAGATTGGCCGGCTTGCTTGGTGCGGCGGAGCTCATGGGCTTTAACACGCCCGCCCACCTCGACGTCTCCATGAACGCATTCGCTCCACGAGAGAGCAGTCCGAAGCCACCGATGGAGCCCGCACCACCCACGCGCGAGGGCTTCACCCGCGATACCTGCACGGATCCCGAGAAGGAAGGAGAAAGCGTCGTCATTTGCCCGGCATGTAGTGAAGAGCTGGCTTACGATCCTACGGGAACGGTGGTGTCGAGCTCGGTAGGAAGCAGCGGTAAAAAGAGGAAGCGATCGCCGGGAGAACACCACTTCTGGGCGTTGAAGAAGTGCGGACATGTAAGAAGTTCCATCTCTACCTATCCCTTTGAACATTTTACTGACAGAACCCCAAGGTTTACTGCGCCGACTGCTTCGAGAACCGCAAACCGACCAAGGCAAACCGCGACGGAGTAGGCTTCCGAGGCCCGGACGGAAAGGCCCCATCTATCACTCCGAACGAGATCAGATGTGCTGTGGAAGGGTGCGAGACCAAGGTCGCTTCCAAGACGGAGTGGGTGGGCATCTTTCTGTGACCACTGGGATCGACGTGTTCGAGCTGGACAAGGCTTAGGATCGGATGAACAAGCTGACGGCTAAATACCACAGCGGGACGTACAGCGGCGTTGGGAGGCTTTGGCTTTGTACGATAAAGGTACAGAGCGTGATAGACACCACAAGGCAGCGGGATGGGTTGCTTTTGATGAGGGCAAAAGACTTTGGAGTCTTCGAGCATAAGCGTGATTTGCCTAGACTACTATGATAATTCACGTATACATCTACATAACCATCTACAGAGCAGTCGCACCGCGTGAAACCCGCGATACTCCCGAATCATAGACACAAAGGTAGCATGTAAAGTCTCAACGACATGGCGCCCAAATAGCACATCAAGGGTATATTCATAAATTCGTTCACTATTCAACGCCAAAAGCCCACCCAGCACCAAATGCCCATCCTTGTCGCAAGCTCTAACATCCATGACAAAAGAACGCCGTTGCCAGCATGATATAACCTCGCCCAGCCCATCAAATCCCACAATGCGCCGACTCCATCCCGCTATGCCGCGCCAGATCCCGCTCAGAAATCGCTAAAAGCAGGTACTCTGGATCAAAAGATCATATCTTGGGCCATCTCGTCGATCCAATCGCCGCCGTACTCGGTTTCTTGGGAGGCGCTTAGCTCGGTTCTCTGTGGATTGGGGGCGCGGTTCTCCTTTTCGGAGTCGGTTGAGGTGTTGCTATTGTTGCGTCTCCGGGTGTCTACTGTAGAGGCCTCTTTTGGGGTGGGCTCCTCCTTTCTATGTGGCGTAATCGTCGCCGTGGCCGTAGCGGCGGTCGTTTTCTTCAGCGGTTTTGCTACCGCATGGGCGAATGCAGATGATGCCCTCATAGGGGTTGTCATTGTTTTCGTACATTCAGCCGCCGTCTTCGTGAGTGCACCCGTGGCTCTTGAAGGTGTACCAACCGCCGCTGCCTTTCTCTCTACTCCTCTTGGCTTCGGTTCCACCTTCGCACGCTTATGTCTCCCCGCCTCAGCCCGCATCCGCTCTCTTATCACCTCCAATACCCGCATCGACTCTCTTTGATGGATCGCCTCCAATGCAGCTGTTCGACGACTTCGATGGAGGGCCAAGCACATCTGTTCGTGGGATCCAGAAGAGGTGAAAAATCGTCTGGGTGGTGGAGTTGGCGATTCAGGCACAGGTAAAGGTGTGGGGAGTTTAGCCGGAGAGATCTGTGTAGCTTGCTTCTCTTCGTCGAGCTCGCGGGCTTGTTGCGAGGAAGATGGGAAGAAGTCGTCATAGTTGTATAAGATGGCCTGAGTGCTTAGAGGAGGCGCCTGTTGAGGGGGGAGTGGGGAGGATAAAGGGCTCTTCTGAAGAACTTGTTCGACGGGCAGATGTCTTGGTGACGGTGGTTCGACGGCCATGGGTCTTTGTAGGCCGAGGTCTTCTGCATATCGCGACTCATGCCTAGATCCATGATCTTGGCACGTGGTTGCGACGTTCGGAGCAGCTCTATCGTGAGTGTTCGTGTCCTTGTTTACATGCTCCAGATGCAAGCCAGGATCTTCTTTGGCTATCGTCTCGAGGCCTTGCAACATGTCTAGATCGATGTCGCCCTCGAATTCTTCACCCAGGTCCTCGTCTTTGAAGATCTCAGAGCTATCCACAGCCGGCAAAGGCTTGACCACTTTGAGTTCCTGCGCTACCATTGACTCTCGAACTTGTAGTAGCTCCAGTACGATGTCGTCGTCGAATGCATCGCCTATGTCCTGGTCTTCTAGATTTCCAGGGCCATCCACAGCTCGCGGCGGAGACTTCTCGGCCGACGTTGGTTTCTCCACTACCTCCAACTCTGGACCTTGCAGTAAGTCCAGCTCAATGTCGTTATCGAATTCATCACTCAAGTTGTCGTCAGCCAAGTTCCCAGGGCTTTCCACAGCTGGTGAGGCAGGCTTGTCTATCGCCTTGAGCTCCTCTACCAGCCCGAACTCTCGACCTTCTGAGTCTCGCTTCTTTCTCGATCCGTTCCCTCGAACGAATCCGGCAAAGATAGTAGGTTGGCTGGGTCGAACCTCGATCAGAGGTAAGCCCTTCTTTCTCTTGTCCTCCCGCTGGGCCAACTCCTTCCCCCTCTTCTTTTCGCGGGCATTCTTCGCCCTCGCTGCCGTACGTTCCTTATCCAGTTCCTTTCTTATTCTCTCTTGCTCGGCTTTCTCTTGCTTGATTCGTTCGATTCGTGAGAGACGAGGACCTTTGTTCGCGGCTTTGTATGCTTTCTGCACCTGCTTCGAGGTCATCGGGCGAACGGGCGTTTGTGGGCCAGGCGACGCACGGTTGCCCATCGGAATGAGCGTGAACGTCTTCTGGCCGGCCATTGTTACGGTGTCATCGAGTCCAGCGAGGGTGATGGCTGTGTGAGAGCGATGGGCGGAGGGCGATAAGCGGAACGCGTTGGTGGGGGTAATATTGACGGTCCGACGCGAAGGGGCAGCGAGATCACATGACCACCAGCTGGCGGATAAGCCTCTAGGAACGGCCGACAGCAACTTTTGCACAATTAGAAGATTGAAATCGGTATTGTCCGTGTAGTCTGTATATAGGACGACGTATGATTTGATTTGTTATGATATAGTATCGCTAGGTGCTGAGTGGAATGGGGTTTTGTCGCATGTCGATATTGAGCATGCCATGTTAGTCTGTACATGTAGTCAGAACCCTATTGCAGGCCAGACATCATGTTGCCATAGGAGAGGCGATATATATTCAGGCGTCAAAGCTCGCCAGCATAAGAACAGAAAGATGTTCTTATATATAGTTGAGCTGAGTTTTGGTTTGCCTCAATGGCTTTATTATAGCATGGACAGCAATCAGATTCTTGCCTTCAAAGTTTCCATCCCCGGCCAAACCTCATTTATGATTGCAGACTCGCCACACTGGGGTCCCAAGCAATCACAGAGTACTCATCGGTAGCCACATCCTCAACCTCCGCCTCAGTTAACTCGAAATCATACAGCCCAGCATTTTCTGTAACACGGGACGGGGTGACCGTCTTCACCAAGGGCACGTATCCCCGCTGCAAGCTCCATCGCAATAAGATCTGCGCCTCCGTCTTGCTGTACTTGTCCGCCAGCGCCTTGATCTTGGGCTCGCCGAATCTCTGGCCGCGCACGATGGGGCAGTAAGCCTGGACGGCGATGTGACGGTCGTTGCACCATTTGAAGATGTCGGGACGCGTCAGCCATGGGTGGATCTCCCACTGGCCGACGGAGATGACGCCGCCCTTTCCCTCGCCGCCCCTCTCCTTCTCGAGCTCCTTGATGTGCTTCTCTAGCTCATCGAGATGATGAACGCCATAGTTGGATACGCCGATGGAGCGCACTTTGCCGGCCTCGACGCTCTCGACGAGGGCCTTCCACGCACCCTTGCGGGCCTGGCTGCCTCCGTAGGGAGCGTGGATGAGAACCAAGTCAAGATATCCAAGCTTAGTCTCTTTCAACGCAGCATCGACGAGCTCGAGAGTGTGGCCGTAAGAGAGTGGGTGCTCTCCCCACGCAGGAATCTTGGTCGTGAAGAAAACCTCGGACCTGGGGACGCCTGAGGCGGGGATCGCAGCTGCGCTAGGACCCTGGTTGTGGTAGTAAACTGCTGAGTCGATCTGTAGTGAGGCGTTAGTCCACAATGGAGGAGGTGCAGCGA
This sequence comes from Stylonectria norvegica, assembly GCA_014621405.1. Taxonomy (NCBI): domain Eukaryota; kingdom Fungi; phylum Ascomycota; class Sordariomycetes; order Hypocreales; family Nectriaceae; genus Stylonectria; species Stylonectria norvegica. The sequence continues at coordinate 64,974 of JAANBC010000007.1, read as the reverse complement.
GTAACGTGGCCTACGTGTCGATATCCGACTTTCAAAGCCTCAACGCAGATGTCCTTTGATTGACTCGCAGGCCTATAAGTTACAATTAGTCAACACTCAAAAGCCGCAGGGTTGTCGAGTGTGGGAGCTGTGCTCACGTCTGGTAGACCTAGGTAAACAGCATTAGTAAAAAGTATAGAGGGGGTGAAGCATCGCGGCAACTCACTCCGAAGCCAAGACGGGGAAGCTCATATCCCGAATTGAGCTTAATGGTGGACTGGAGATTGAGCTTTGCCATGTTGCGGATCATGAAATTGTTGTGTGGTAGTGGTCCTGGATATTGGAGTCAATGACTTCACAGATAATGATACCGGCAGTGGAATTGATGATGAGATGGACAGGTTGTTAACGCGGGATGAAACCTTTATAACTTAGCAGGAAGAGCTGGTTGAGCCGATGAATCCGATATATCCGTCCAGTCGCTGCGTCTTTCCTTAGTAATTGAAGTTGACGACATCGACTGTAGAAATTAAACACTGGACAGTGTGAAGCTGCTATCTCCCCCCGAGCGCAGGCTGTTAGCTCCGACTTTCGTCCGACACCGATGAGCATCAACATCCAATCCAATAACAATGATATAATGCTCGCTCAATAGGGGAGAAATTTCTGAAATGGCGCAGACAGAATTGATAAACATGAATAATATTCTAATGGTGTCGCTAGATGTAAACTTAGTTGAGATATCATTCAAGGAAGCGAACTGACTCAATTCTAACATGAAGTCACTCAACCCGAGACCCGGGGGTATGTTGAGCAAAGCAATGAGCAAAGCCGTCCAACAACCTTTTCTCAAGTGACCGCGATTTTTAGTAGTAAGTAGATCTTTTCGAAAGCACAAGTCCTTTGGCATTTTACCATGTGCAGGATGCATCGTCTCCTTGTTTCTTTTGGTTTGCACGAGTGCCTATTTCCACTGTCCACTTTGGCGAATATGGCGATGAGGATGTACCATGATGGAAGTGGTATCAACTGCACATTTTTACGATTTATTCTCCTGATATAGGTGTTAAATGATACTGTCCATCATATCATCGCCTTGCTCTCTAGCATTTCGATCATCGCTATTATCGACCTCTTCGTCCACCTCACCATCATCATCTAGGTCCAGCATAGGGTAGTTCAAAATGGCTGCAATGTCACCCAGCATGCTCAACCGCTGTCCACTCTCGTGGTCACTACTGAGGACCCTCGCCTCGCCGCCGTCGTTCCTGACCTTGTCGACGAGCGCGACGTACTTTTTGCGTGTCCCTAAATCCTCACTCCTGAAAAGGGAGTTATTGACCAGCAACACGCCGCCGCCTGGGCCGACAGCGCCGTCGTTGACGGCCTTCTCGACGGATGAGGCGCCGTACCAAGCTCGACCATCCTCTAGTTTGAGCATGTCAAAGAACTGGTCCACGTACATGGCCTCCTTGGCAAACTTCATGTCCTTCATCTTGGCAAGGACCTCGGGACTTTTCAGTACCTCGTTCAGGCTATGAACATGGCCCGAGTTGGAATGAACGACGGTTGCCTGCTTTGCCACGGCGGTGAGGACCTTGTCCATCTTGTCCCGGCCCTGGTTAGCGATGTACTGCTTGAAGTCGGCGGCGACGAAGCCTGGGCTCGCTAGGAGCAGCGGACGAGACACAGAGAAGTCCATAGTGCGCAGTAAGGTAGAAAGCGTCTTCTCGAAGAAGCGACGCATGCCAGCGTCCTGGTCTGAGGCCGCATCGCGCTTCTTGGGGATGACGCTCTCGATACGGATCTTGAGGACGGTGCGGAATTGGGTGATCAGGCAAATATTAGCTAGGCCCTCCTGCATGACTACGGCGGCCATGGCGCCGTTCTTGTCGTCAGACAGTGCTTCCTTGAGGGTGGCATTGGCGACCGAGTCCCATCCATCGGGTTTGATGAGGGTGAAGGCGCGGTTAGCCTCGAGATCCAGGGTGTGGTGGGAGCCGAGGGAGACATGAGGGTTCTCGGCGGAGACGATGCCAGAGACACGGAGAGAGGAGATGACGGGGTCGAAGAAGGTGGACTTGACTTTGATGGCTAGCTCGGTGTGGACGCGCTCCGAGGCTGAGCTTCCGGTGTTGGAAAGGGTGGTGACCTTGCGGATGGCGTGGGCGTAGATGATGTCTCCTGGGATGATGAGGTTGTAAGCATGCCACTGGTTGGGGGGGGGGTTAGCGAACGGTAATGATGATAGAGTAGAGCATAGGGTCATGGTATAGCATGTGAAGGGGGCACATCATGGGAAAAGAGCAAGTCATGCGGAAGGGCAGGGGGGTATAACATGGAAAGGAAGAGGAAGCATGACATGGAAAGAGAACAAGAGGAGCACAGTCTTGAGGAATCAGCTGGGGCTGAGGTGGTAGATGGAGATATTCAAGAGCCTCAACGCAACAAGGCTGCAACTAGCAAGGGTCTAGACTCACCATGTCCTCGGGATCCTCGGGGAGCAGGGAGACAGTCTCCTCCTGGAGGTCCTTGGTGAAGGCGGCTTTCCGCGAGACTAGCTTCATGATGGCGATGGTCTGAGACGGGGACGCAGACGATGCGTGGCCGCTGCAGCCTCGGCTTGGCCCAATAGGTTACAAGTCGTCGTCGGCAAGCCTCCGCAGCTGGTCGGACTTTCAAGAGCTTTCAAATCGCGGCCGTGCGGCTACCGAGTCGAGACTCTCGCGAAAGCCTACTCAGTGGAGGTATTTCGTATTTGGGGGTTGGTTACAAGGGGTGCCTGGGACGGACCGAGTTGCACGGTACAGCTGGGGCGCCTGTAGCCCGTGGAACAGCTGGGATGCCTGGAGGAACTCGGAAGTCACTATATCTCTCGTAGTGTCTCGGAGCCGCGTGGTTGTTGATTTGGTTGTTTCTCGTTGTTTCAAAGCCTAGTCCGTCGGGGTTTTGATAAGGCCGCAATGACATGGACGACCGTACGTGTTGGCGGGGTTGACGTTGGTGGGGGAATTTTTCTCCTTGCGTTATTAAGGAGGGTGGTTGTTTACTAGCTGCGGGAGAATTGCGGTAGGCATTGGGGATGCCATCCACATGTGTCTGATTTCTATTTCTTATTATAACTACAATATAGAAGAGTGAGTTTCGCAGTGTTTCATTTCCAATAATAATGAATTCATTACTATGGTAACTGGACTCATTACCTAGTGGTACTGAGTAGTCCGTAGTAAACATTAAGGTAAATGGTTAAGGTTGTGGGGTTATCAATGATTATTACTTCAACCAAGGCAACAGCCAAAGTCCCGACCTCAAGCTCGAAGATGGAGAGATTCACTATTATAACTAATTATACCAAAATACTTTATCAGAAGCAACCTCACCAATTATAACAGTGATCGGTATTGATTCGTCCCGTCTCTTCGCCCGTCGGACTTCGGCCCGCTCATAATGTCCGGCGGTGCTGCGATGCTGCTGGCCCCTCGGACTTGGATCTCATGGATCCATCTCATGTGACCATGGGCATTTATCACTAAAACAATCCGGGCCCCCCTTCACCGCCGCGCTCGTGCATTCGCATTTGCTTGACACGCGATTCCAAAGGCAGAGGCTGGGCGCTGTAGAGAGATGATATTTTAAATGCCTCCGTATGTTTAGCTGCGTCAATTCCATCCCGTTAAAGGGTACGGTAGGTAATCCCCCCGGGACCGTCGGCGGTCGGCGACAATAAGGTAGACGGAGATTTTAGCGCGCGGCCCGGGGCCCGTCAATGGTGCCGAGCTCCCATGAAGGCTCACCTCATCCATCACAAACCGATGACGGCTAGCTCGTAGGTGGTCTTGGCGGTGTGGATTGTTTCCGGTATACGGCAAATCGGAATGGACTAAAATAATCAGGTAAGGTAGCTAGTATTATTTGGTTTCGCACTGCTCGAATGGGCTCGAATGGGAGTCCTTCGTAGAGGAAACTTCCGGATCCTGGCGACGGGATAGCCCGGACAAAATCATTCATACATAGGATTTATACAATGAATAATAAAACCATTCCATCGGTGGTCCGAGTTTATTAACTATACGAATACTACCACTTACTGTACGAATACAAACCCGGCAACCCCGTGTGCCAAACAGATCCACGTCGACCGGTCTTCACTGGGACGGACTTCCGCGGACAGGCGGGCGCGAAATCCGTGCTTTGTGGGTTCTGACCGAGGCTGGGAGGTAATTGGAATGAAGTCGGTACCTTGCAATTTTTCGTACAGGCCGTTAGAAAAGGATCCTGTAGGCTGTCCTCAAAGAAAAAAAAAAACAGCCACCAGTTCGCATGTGCTTCCGTGGCCACGGGGTCCACGGTCCATTGCGGTCTGGCCCGCCATCACCTCCACTGTGTGCGTGTGCTCAGTGCTGTAAGCCGCAGTATAAGCATGACATTAGTATTACCAACAACTCGAAGATATGGATGCCACATCCATTCTCTACACTTCCTTGACTACGAGATAGTGAAAGTACGTTACTGAGCTTATTTCGGAAGCTTAGCTGACGTTCCATGTAGGGTGTGCCAAGGCGCCAAGGAAACCGCCAGCAGAAAAGCCTTCCATTACGCCTAGAAGTCGGGAGACCAGTGGCAGGTAAGGTAGCCCTGCCCCATGTACATATAAGTTATAAGGGTTTAATGTATTCGTACCTGTGCAAATTGATACGTACCTAGCCTCCAAGTTGAGGTAGGTCAGATGCAGTAGCCTGCAGCTTGTAGCCTGTAGGTAAGGTAATGAGCAGCTTGGTTGGCAGCCTTGTGCCAACTCCGCTTCAGCCCTTTTTTGGCGGCCGCCCTCTCACTTTTCTGCCTCTCGCCATTCCCGTTCTTCACATGTACCAACCACCAACCACCAAAACTACTCGGGTGCAGTACGAAATCCGCACCGGCTCCGCCGATCCTCCCAGCATCTCCTAATAAAGTATCTCCAAAGTACTGTCTATGTCTTGTTCATTCGCTAGAGATCCATGATCATCCGTCATCGCCGTTGCATCTACCGGCGTCGAGGTTCGACCGTCGGTAGTCAACAAGCTCACCAACAAAGGCCTACGCCTACATATAAAGCTAATAAACACCACTAACAAAAACGCCGCTCCTCCATCCCCACCTCTACATCTGTACAGTACCATCACCACGACGATCGTTCCAGGTTCTCGACGACTCGCACACTCCCGAATGCGAGGCCTGCTGCTGTGCCGCAGCCCCCTGTCACAGCCTCCAACCTTAGCTCCCCTCATCAGCTGGATCCTTGCCAGATGTATGCTTTAATCCGCCCGTCTTACTGACGCAAAACGCCACTGGACACCTCTCGCGACGCCCAGCGACGCCCAGCGCGCGACAGCGCCGCCAGACCACAACGCCGTCAGCCGACGCCGCCAAAACGACGCCGCCCGCTGCTGCGGCTGCAGTTGCTGCACCGCCATTGTCGAGACCGATAATCCCTGGGAAGCTGCTCCAAGTCGCTCTTTGGCTCGCTCTTTGGCTCTTCTCCCTCTTGTCCATATCCAGCTTCAATCTCGCGCTGCTCTCGGACCCCTCGGATCGCCTCGGCCACCGGGCCTCCCCACTACTCCGTATGTACAGCCAGCTACTACGGCGCAGACCTCGCAGTTCGCTCCTCACAACGAGCAGTCCGCGCGACGCCGAGGCCAACAACGAAGCCAACCCTTCCGACCTCGCCGACGTTGAACCAGCACCCGCACCCGCTTCCGTGTGTCTTCCTCAGTGTCCGTCCCCGAGCCTTCTCTCCGCAGCTCTCTCCAGACGCTTGGCCGACACAGTATGGACCATGTCCACCTACATATCCTCGCCTCCTGCCCATGGCGACGGCGAATTGACTTCCAAGAGAGAGAACCGCACCCTCGTAAGCCCTGACACCGCCGCTCAAGGACGTCGTCAAAGTCTTCCTGCACCCCCCGAATATCAAGGTACGTACGACGCCCCATACCTCGCCATTGACTTCGCGCCCACGCCGCAGACCCGCGGACCCGCGTTTACGGTGCATAACCATAACGCTTGGTGCCTACCCAGCCCTGCCGGTTGATCGCACATACCTTGCCCATCCACGTTACCCTTCTGCGATCTCACCGATGCCAATGTCTTGTGTAATTGGCTTTTCAAGCTGACGAGATCCTCCCCAGTCTTAGCTACCTCTCCGCCCTCGCAAGACCCCCCTTCTACTCAACAGTCGACCTCGAGAAGACCACAACAAGCCAACTCCGTCCAGCATGCCAAGGACATCCAAGACGGCAAAGGCCACCCAAAGACGACTACCCCGACCCCTCAGCTCGCCTCTGGCCTCGACCCTCTGAGTACAGTTAGTGGATATTGATTCTTATATGCTTAATGTGCAGGGGCTTCCAAGCTGACGTAGCTTCGTAAAGCAAATATATTTGCGAACTAATAGCAACACGGAACCATCGATAGCTCAGCGCCTACGTAGCTCTGGCCGCCCCGAAACCCCGACTCCCGAAACTATCTCGAGGCAAAACTCAAACGTGGGAAAGCCATCGAATGCTCTGTTAGATGCTAACAGGGAGAGAAGGTTTGTCAAAGTCTGGGTAACATAGTGCGTCTAGAGAGCTGACAGCCCACCAAGGAAAGGTCCCTCATTCCTCAGTCGGATGCGTGGTACTTGGAGGAAGGACGATGACATGCCGGACTCTGAATCTGAACTGGGCGAACTCCGTACCGATGGAACCAACGCTCGAGCTCTCACTTCCGTCATTGGGGCGGGAGGTGGATACATACCCTTATATAAAGAACCTCCCCGGTACATACGCGTCAAGCCACATAACAAAAAGGAGAGGGATTTCAACCATCTCTTCCTGGCTCAGGAGTTGATGGGATCAAGACGGCCGGAGGAGGCTCAAGGACGCGTTCCGGCAACAGCAGTCGGGGGCAAAATATTGAGGGGCGGCGATGCCATCTGGGCTGCTGAGTTCAGCTTGGATGGTCAGTATCTAGCGGTTGCTGGAAAGGACCAGATGGTCAGGGTCTTCGCCGTGATTTCCACCCCCGAGGAGCGCCGGGCGCACGAAGAGGAAGAAGCGCAGAACGGTACAAGTGGCGAGAGACTGAGCGCCCCCGTGTTCCGAAATAAGCCGGTGCGGGAGTATCAAGGACATACTGGTGAAGTTCTGGCTCTCAGCTGGAGCAAGAACAACTTTCTACTCTCATCGTCGATGGACAAGACTGTCCGACTGTGGCACATGAGCAGACAAGATTGTCTCTCCACATTTGCGCACAAGGACCTCGTTACTTCGATTGCTTTTCATCCCACCGATGACCGGTTCTTCCTGGCAGGGTCGTTGGATGCGCAACTAAGACTTTGGAGTATCCCGGACAAAGCCGTTGCCTTCACAGCGCCTACCAACGAGTTCATCACTGCTGTTGCCTTTACACCGGACGGAAAAATGGCCATCTGTGGCGTGCTTAGTGGCATGTGTACGTTCTACATGACAGAAGGCCTCAAGATGAAATACCAGATCCATGTGCGATCGTCGAGGGGAAAAAACTCCAAGGGGAGCAAGATCACCGGCATTCGCACTATGACAATCCCGACAGACTCAGACAAAGGGCTAGTTAAAGTGTTGATCAGTTCCAACGACTCTCGGGTTCGAGTCTATAACCTGAACGATAGGCTTCTTCAGGTTAAGTACAAGGGCCTCGAGAACCAATCTAGTCAAATCCACGCTCGATTTAGCGACGACGGCAAATACATCATCTGCGGCAGTGAAGATCGCAAAGCTTACATCTGGGGAATGGATTCCAAAGACAACGAGATCAAGGACAAGCAGCCCTACGAATCTTTTGATGCGCACCCCGAAGTTGTAACTACTGCGTTGATGGCGCCGACCAAGACTCGTTTGCTGTTGAGCGCCTCTGGAGATCCGATATACGACCTGTGCAATCCTCCACCTGTCATGTTGCGGAGCTTGGAGGAGACGGCGAGTCAGACGGCATTCTCCGAGTCCGAGCATGATGAGGCGACGAAGCGACCCGAGGAGAGCCCCAAGTATATTGAGCGCTCGAAGCACATGGACGGCAACATCATCATCACTACTGACAGGACTGGGAAGATCAAGGTTTTCCGCCAAGATTGCGCCTATACAAAACGACAACAGGGACTCTGGGAGTCAGGATCCAAGTTCTCAGGTCGGATCGCTGGCGTCGGTCGAAGTGGAAGCATCATGACTAAAACAAGCGGAGGTAGTCGAGTCAACTCGAGACGTGGATCGCTGAATATGGGGGTCCATCCTGTGCAAGCACAACATGCTTCAGAGAGGATCAACAGCTGGCGGCAAGATATTGATGGGCCGAGGGCGAGTACGAGCGGGATTAGTATGACCGCGGCGAGGAGCGAGCGGTCTGTTTCGCCTGTTAAACAGAGTCGTCCTTCGATGAATACTTCAGCAGCGACCCTTGCCTCGACAGCTCGAAAGCAACCCTATGCGTCGAGCCCGGCAAGCAGGAGCCGCACTCCGCTAAGTCCATCGGGCAGTATGAGGTCCAATCGAACGGTATTGAGGCCATCCAGGGAGCGAGAAGTCGACAGCATTCCCATAAGCTTGAGCCCTCCAACAAGCCCTCCAACTCCCAGCTTCAGTCTTATCAGCGCATCGGACTCTGAATCGAAAGAAGAGAAGGCCGGTGAAGGTAGCTTCTGGAACCTGAGTCGGTGGAGAGGAGGGATTTCTGGACTGAGAAACTCGTACAGCGGTCTTTCTCCAGGGAGCGGCACCGTAAACAGCGGCACAGGTGGACATACTCGCGCGGCAAGCGAGTTTCTCAGCCCTGCCACCAAGGCAGCCGGACGCATGAGCATGGCCGTCAGCGACAACAACAGACTCAAAGTGGAAGACGTGGCCAACCGACGTAAATCAGCGGGACCTGCGCTGACGTCGAGATCACCTCAGGTGGCCTCTACAAGTCGGGACAACAACTGGCTCGATACAACGGAGCCACTGACGAGCAAGAAGCGGGTGGACTCGGGAGTCGGTCGTATGAGTGCCGAATCTACGGATTCTGTCCAGAACCCGTCGTGTTGAGACAGCTCTCGCGGCCACAACGGGCACGGCGAGAGCTAGGCGAGGATACACTTTGCGAGTGTAGGAAGTATGGGGTCGCGGTCGAGCCGCGAGGATACGTGAAACAATATGTCTCTCTTCTTTGTCATTTTCCCGAGTATATGCATCGGCGGAGTCGGCGGAGTCGGCGTGTCTACTTACCGGCGGGTACGGAGTGGGGTGAGAAGGATAGGCGTCTTGTGAAAAAGCGACCATGTTGTACGAGTAGTATACCTATCTTGGGGAGTTGGATCATAGAGCGGAAACGGAGTAGGAGGTATTTTGCGTTGGGCGTAGTTAGCACAACATGTGATTATTCTGGTCTATATGTGTAACCGTAGCGAGTTCATTGACACTAACGATTCCTCGCGATAGTTTTTATCAGGCTTGTTTTGAAATGGGTTGGATCACTATGCTGAATCGACATGGCATACAAAAGGTGTTGAAATTCGATCAATTTTCGCCTGTCCTTGCTCGCCCTTCTACTTTCAACCGAAGCCCTCTTCAGAGAGTCTCCCTTTTAAGCAAGATATTGCCAGACTATGACCTCCTTGCACGCAAGTCTCTGGAGCACCTCCTGGGGAACATCAACAATAGACCTGACCTGCACCCTAAAGCTCCATAGCCACCCCAAAACCCCGTGCAACGCTGGAACGTTCTCGCCTCGCCTCGCGGCGACCGTACCGTGCTGCGAAACAATTTAGAAGTTCTCGTCGGTCTTCAGCTGGTTGCTCTCCGTGGCCTCGGCGGCAGGCTTGACAGCCTTGGCCTTTTCAGCATACGCCTCAACGATCTTCTTCAAGGCCGGGGGGTTCGCGCCAGCAAGGTCGTCGGACTTGTCACCCTTCTCGAAGAAAAAGAAGGCGGGGATGGAGCGGATTCCAAGCTCAAAGGCCAGCTCGGGCACGTCGTCGGTGTCGAAGCGGGCAAAGGTGTAGGCTTCGGGCGCGGAGAGCGCGTCGGCGTGCTTGTTGAAGAAGGGCGTGATGGCTTTGCAGGGGCCGCACCACGAGGCCGTGGCTTGGACGGCGACGTAGGGGGTCGAGTCAATGAGCTGTTGGAACTGCTGGCGCGAGGTGAGGGTGAGGACGCTCATGGTGGCGGTTTTGGTAGGGAGGGGTTGCTTTGGTGTTTGGTGCGGGGATGGAGAGGAAATCGAGACTTCAGATTCGAGAATGATGTTGAGCTTTCTCGGAAGTGCCAACGGACTGGATATATAGGAGAGGGTATCGTCGAAATCAGGCTGGTTTGCTTGGGGCGCGTGTATGAAGAGAAGAAGAGAGATCAAAGAGCGATTCGCAAAAGGTGGGGGAGGGGATATTCGTAATTAATACAGTACGTGAGGACGGCGGGGCGTTTTTATAACGTCACAATATTGCTGACAAAACAGTCTCAAAGAAGACGATTCTCACATGCTCATGCTCACAACGCTCTCCCTTACATTGGTAACCTTGAGAAACCTGCCGCAAAGGGAATTGCTTCGAGCTGAGTAAACACCGCTGTGCTCTTCTGTAAGGTCTGGAAACCTGCTTTCGGATGAGTAAAGTGCGTAAAAGACTCTCCAATGCTGGTCTAAGACACTCGGAACGGATTCGGAAGGTTGACGAAGAATCTCCGATCGAGGACTCTAGCTCCTTCAGTCCGGACCATACGATATGGTTATTTTAAGATGACCTGTCTAGTAATAGATACAAGTTGAGTCAGACTCAAAAGCCAAGCATTGATTTACTCATGAAATCCCCCAAACCTTCGGCGTCACAACGCTTTCATCATGGCATCTGTCTACCTTAAGTATTTCGGCTTGAAAATGGGTACTTTTCACACGGCTAAACATCGGTCGACTCTATCCCTGCATCAAATTCCCCGTCATTGATGGCGGGGTCCATCAACTTTTTTCTGGGCCATGAGGGGTCGAATTTTTAAAGATTTTAGATCTCGGCTTCTTTTGGCGCGCGCATTCATGACATTGTCCATCCAGTGAAGTCAACCTTGACGCGATATTGCGCCATAGACTTTGGAAAGAACGACAAAATATCTTCCTCATCTTTCACAAGCGCGTCTGAGCAACTGTCGCCATGTCGAAGCGAACCACCGACGCCGAGAGCGGCGAGGGGCCACTCAAGCGTGGCAGCCGCCCCGAAAAGATGGACGTCGACGACAACCACATGGGAGAGTTTGAGGACGAATTCGAAGACGAGTTTGAGAGCGAGGACGAGATTCTAGAGGCTGGAGTTGATGGGCGGCCTGATTCCGAGAGGGAGGCCGAGGAGAAAGCTGGTGAGTGAGCTCTCGTCCTGGTTCGCGAGCCCCTACTTAGGTTTGCCATGAACTAACATTCTCTCCGTTACAGGCGCCATGGACGTTGACCAGGACACCTTTATCGTCGGTCGCAGTAAACTAGAGCCTGGCCAAACTCTCGCCCCCGATACAACCACCTACGAGATGCTCCACAGTCTCAGCACTCCCTGGCCGTGCCTGTCCTTCGACATCATCAAGGACAACCTGGGAGACAACCGCAAGGCCTATCCGGCTACCATGTACACCGTTGCAGGCACCCAGGCCGATACTACGAGTGTGCAGGATAACCAGATCATGGTCATGAAGTTCAGCGGCCTGAGCAAGATGGACCGTGGCGATAACGAGGACGAATCCGACGACGACGAGGAGGATTCTGATCCTATCCTCGAGAGCAAGAGTATCCCCATCAACTCGACGTCGAACCGAATCCGAACACACCAGATCCCGAGTCAAGAGCCCGGAAGACTTCCCACAACCCTCACGGCCACCATGACCGAGTCCTCCCACGTCTTCATCCACGATGTGACACCCCACCTGTCATCCTTTGACAATCCTGGAACCACCATATCGGCGCAGCAGAACAAGCCCATCTCAACTATCAGGGCACACAAGGCAGAGGGGTATGCGTTGGATTGGTCACCAACTGTGCCGGGTGGAAAACTTTTGACAGGCGACAACGACGGCCTCATCTACATGACGTCGCGAACCGACGGTGGAGGCTGGGTTACTGACAACCGCCCATTCCAAGGCCATACGAGCAGTGTCGAGGAGCTACAATGGTCGCCATCGGAGCCATCCGTCTTCGCATCTGCGTCAAGCGACGGCACCATTCGAGTCTGGGACGTGCGGTCCAAGTCTCGCAAGCCTGCAATCACGGTGCAAGTCTCCGACGTCGATGTCAACGTCATGTCTTGGTCTCGCCAGACTTCCCACCTTCTCGCCTCCGGTGCCGACGATGGCACCTGGGCTGTGTGGGATCTGCGCCAGTGGAAGACGGACGCCCAGAAACCCCAGCCTATTGCCAGCTTTGACTTCCACAAGGAGCAAATCACGAGCGTCGAGTGGCACCCTACAGATGATTCGATCATGGCTGTTGCCGCGGGGGATAACACTGTCACCCTTTGGGATCTCGCCGTCGAGCTGGACGACGAGGAGAGCAAGGACACGGCGGGCGTCAAGGATGTGCCGCCGCAATTGCTCTTTGTGCACTACCTCAAGGACGCCAAGGAGGTCCACTGGCATCCGCAGATCACCGGAAGTTTGGTGGCGACGGGCGAGGAGTTTAGTGTTTTCCGGACTATCAGCGTGTGATGACTTGATGCTGGCGAAGCCAAGGCTCGCGCTACGAAAAGACAAACAGCGTACTCACAATTCCTTACTTCGAAGAAGAGCGATTCCAATGTGAAATGGAAGGGTGGAAAGAACTCCAAAATTTACAATTTAGAGTTGTTGAGTACGAAAATGGAACTTCGCGGATGGGTGGGGATGGTGCCACATTGGACGATGACAGTTCACAGCGCTGCTGTCAAACTTCCAACTAACCTAATAAAGATGTGTTGGTTATAGAAGAGCTAAGCTACATGAGACGGAACGGATCTGAAAACCTAGGGAGATGAAGCTGGATGAGAACGAATAGAACAACATCTTCGACCAGAAAAATTTCACATCGGTTGCTCTGGATAACATACTTTGTTCTATAGACTGTCACTTGCTGAGTATATCCTTAGCCTTGTCGCTATTTATCCACCACTATTATTAAACGATGCCTACTTGGGTGATACGCTTCGAAAGGGGATTCACATGGGAAGCATCTTTGCTATGCGAAAGGTAATATATCGAAAGCCCTCACCCTCATTGATGTGGAACGCCCACAAACCTTGATACCAGGCCTATTTATTAATACCTCGGACACACATTGCGCTTTGGAAAGGTCGCTATCATTCTGACCATTCCATCTCGCGATGTCAGGCGGCTCAGGCCCTGGCTTCGTCCGCCCGGCCTTGACTCCCATTTGGAGTAATCGAGCTTTATCCTCCCAGCAGACTCCAGAACAGCGTGAGTCTGGAACACTTCTCGAGACGTTTGATGCGGCTACCCTTTGCCTCGAGTTCGACAATTTCTCCTTTTGGCCCTCTAGGCCGGCAGTATTCGAAGTCAGTGTGTGGACATTCCTACAGGAGAAATACCAGGCTGTCGATTGGCATCTCTATGGCGACATCTTCTTGATACTCGGACGGCTGGACGACATTGAATTAGAGCATACCTACCCCTTCTCCATTGGAAACACCATCGCCTTTTGGAGAATAGCCGATGATTTCAGCTTCTGCCCCGTCCCGCGAGAGTACGGTTTCAGACGGAACCTGCACATCGACCCGGAAATCAGCAGCCAAATCGTCGCTTCGAGGACCCTTCCGCCAGAGGTCTTCCGGTACCTCGCTGATGTGGTATTCACTGATTCCATCGCCATCTCCTACTTTGGAAATCATCTCGTCGTGGAACTTGCCCACACAGGGGTGGTGCATCATGACTGGCACAGTGAACTCGACGAGTACTATGCACGACTTAGCGAACTACCGGAGAGCATCGAAGGGGCTGGAATTCAGTTGGCGTTCCACAATGGCCCGATAAATATCATCGAGCGCCGTAGAGAGATGCGAGACTACGTTGGTGGTGCGGATCTGTTGAAATGCCGGTATGTGAAGACGTTGTTGGCATCGGGGGAGACGGTGTTGGAGCGACAAGAGAGCCGCGGGTTGCTGTACTTTTGGGATCGGGCGATACCCGGTGTCTCGCATAGTCGCTACACGGTTTACCTTGATACATCGGAGCAGTACGAGCGGTGGGTGGAGGATCAGCCGGATGCTCGTGGAATAGCAGAAATGCGTTGAAGAACGATCGGTATCTCATATACTATCACGTCCTGCCCTTTGCGCAAGTCACGCCAGGTAAGGGATCGTAGACGTGCCTCTACCTCTACAATTTACTAACTTGAGTTTTTTGATCTAGTAACTATGAATACTTGACTTCTATGACAGCCAGTCGAAGGACTGAAGCAAATGCTTTTTTTGTCAAAGGGGTTGCAATGGTATGGACTATTCTATGGAGTAGCTGGGATCTAATCTCGAGTTTCAATTAGCTACTTGTCCACAGCATACGGCAGCTATCTTGCTGCCCCTTGTCAATCTGTCATGTGTACTTCGAACTATGCACTCTTTCCTCTTGTTCGCTTGGTCGCCATTCCCCCCAAGCCCCGGTGATTATTCATGCTTCCATATTTCGTGACATCTAAAAGCACAACAAGGGTCATGAATCAACTGGCAGATCTCAAGAAGTAAATTTGCCCAAGAAATTGAGCTTTTTAGTCCCTGCTTCTTGCAACGGTGCTTTGTGGGACTGTCTTTGCTTGGCTAAATGCTGAAACCTCATCGGCCTCATTCTGGGCCTCGAGTCGGATGGCGTCTGAGAAGTCGCTGCGGCTTTGACGTAAAGATTCAGAGTGGAGCTATTCCGAGCTTGACTTAGAAAACCCCGGAAACAAAGGGAAATAAAGAAATTTCCTCAGTAATTGGTCGCCAAAGCAATGATACCCATAACTGTTTTCACTAGTTTGCTTCCTGGAAAAGAAAGACTTGCGCTAGTAGGGGATCACTATTGGACATCTTCGAATGTTTTTTCAAGGCGAGCCCAACGCATGGGAAACTATTGAAAACAAAAATGGAAACACTGCAGGATTGACGAATCACGGTAAATTATTGGCAGTCACCAAAGCCTCAAACGAGCCGTTGACATTGTGCCCCTTTTCCCCGTCGGAGGAACCGGTTGGTGGCTTGCGTCCTGACTTCAAATCACTTATCACTTCAGCTGTGCCCAATTTTACTTGGTGAATCGTGTTAATCGACAACGTTTCGGCATTGCCTGAGACCCTGGGGAAGCAATAAAGTGTCTCAGTCGCCCGCTTTTGGGGGAATGTGGTGATCCTGTTTTGGCATGCCGTTGGACTGCGATTTGCACGCGGACCTTGCTAAGCGTGTTAGCCATGGAGGCTTTCCGCACTTTCAAGGCCGATTTGTCTCGGAGATGGGAGTTGCGAGGCTATGATCGCCTCATCTCGCCGCAGGGCAGCCCGAATCCCAATTTCGAGGACAAGAACACGCCTGGCGTGCGCTCAATCCTACGATGGCTGCACAAAATTTCCACCAGGCGGCTTGTGTTGCTTGTAGTTCTTCTTGCGTTTCCCTTCCTGTTGACGGTCTCTGCGCTCAAGGTATGAAATGATGGCGCTTGCATGACATTTGCGTGCTCGTTTCGTGCTCGTATTGACTTGATACAGGGCTTGTATTACAACTCACTCCCGGAGTCTGTTGGCGGTTCTCATACCTACTCTTCAACTACCCCCGAGTCGGAAGCTGGAGATCGTCGCCTGGTTGTCCTACTTCCTGCCCAAGGCCCAGGCCCTGATCTTTGTAAGGTCATCGTTACTGCTACTGCAATGGGTTACCCAAGTCCCGTCATTGTGAACTGGGGCAAGACGTTTGCAAAGATGACGACCTGGTTTGGCGGAAGACATCTGGGCAAGATTGTCGGATCCCTCGAATACCTGTCCCTCGAATACCGGAGTGGATGTCGCGAGCCGATGCTCACCCGGGAGACAAGCTGAACGACAAGATATCGTCGTTCTGGTCGACACATATGACGTCTGGTTCCAGCTTCCGCCCGAAGTGCTACTGCAACGATATCACGAGGCCAACAGAGCTGCCGATGCACGCCTAGCCGCAGCTTGGTCTGGCAGCGCCGCGGATATGCCCATGAAGCAGACCATCATCGTATCAAGCCAGAAAAAGTGCTATCCTCCGCCTGACTCTGGATCCGTCTTGCACTGCGATTCGCTGCCCGAGAGCACCATGCCCAAGGACTTATACGGACCCGATACGGATATTCTGATGGAAGATCAGGAGAGCCCATGGAAATTCCACAACATTAGACCGAGGTATCTAAATAGCGGAAGTATTATGGGACCCGTGGGGGATATGCGACGGTATTTCCAGCGTGTAAAAGCTCGTATGGACAGGTCACAGGCCAACGGCACCAGTCTCTACAGCGACCAGGGCGTCTTTGGCGAGGTCTTTGGCGAACAAGAGATCTGGCGTCAATGGCGACGAGAACGGCATGCCTCGTGGGCGGCAGAGCTTCCACAAGACGAGGGGACGGCCATGGTGCGGGAGAGCTTTGAGTTCCACGTTGGACTGGACTACACACAACAACTCTTCATCCCGACCGTCTTCGAGGAGGACGACGGGAATATCGTCACCATCAGCAACGAAACGGTCATTGCTAAACACTCTGCGAAGATGGGAATATCGCCTGTTAGACTCGTCGATGTCCCCGACGACATCAAGAAGACGCAAAATCCGCTTAGACTAGTGTTCCCCGAGGCAGAGCCCCAGTTACTCGACTGGCGCAACATGCCGCTCTATGCCGACTTCTTCACCACGGCCATTCCCGCCGTGATCCATCACAACGCGCATAAAGATGACCGCAAATGGCGACGCGTGTGGTGGTGGGATAGGACCTGGTTCTTCCCGTATCTTCGCCAACTCCTCGCGCTGCATCTCACTCCGGGCCCGCTGCAGCCGCTGGCGCGGATCAACGTCACCGATGGGGAAGTGGTGTATTGGGCGTTAAAGTCGGACGAGACGAAGAGGAGGACGAGGCTTTTTAGGCCGGGAAACACGACGACGGGGCTGGACGAGGCGAGCTTCGAGAGCTTGTGCCGGTTTGCTGATATGACTGCCCATCCGGACTTTCACTGGTATGACGAGGTGTTTAGGGATGGTCTAGGCCCCATTTATTAGACTGTTGCGAGATAGAAGATCTATTACTCACGGTAGGGGTATTTAGTGCCGCATAGAAGCCATGATTTTATACTAGACGTGCAAGGTTAAGATGCAAGGGGCGCAGGGGGTTATCCCGTATATTTAGACAGACATTTGGCTACAAACATATACAATTTATCTTTCCATCCTGAAAATACCGAGGACTGTGATTAACTTTGTATCACTTTTGTTGAAGTAAAGGCTCCCTTTTACGGTTTGAGCGATGAGGAAGGTTAATAACGAACTTCAATCCCGAAGAGTCGACAGGCAGAAACAAGCAGCAACATCGTTTCTGACGTGTGAGATTTAGCTGTGGTAAGTACTACAATTAACACAATAGTAACTCGCTTCGCCCACAAATGAGACTAAAGTATTAATACCATTCCGATGTGAAGCATCACACGCATTCCATTTAGACTCCGCTCTAATACAATGGGGTGCTTCGCAAAAATGAAATCTCCGATAACATTGTAAACACAGAAGAAGCCAGTACTTTCGGTTTATATCTCATGCCGTCGTATCTAACATGAAATCCCACGCCTTCTTCCAGAAAATGACCCCATCGTGTTCAAGATCAACCTTAGAAGTCGCATCCTCGAGAATCTCGCCATCGAGAATTTTTGCGGCACGCCTTTCCTCCAGCATTTCTAAGCACATGAACGAGTTGAACTCGGGATGTCCTTGGGCAGTCAGAACCCTCCCTTTGCGATAGAGAATCTGAATCTCGCATTGCGAAGTAGACCCAATGACCTCCAGCCCCGATGGAATCTGAACAACAGCATCCCGGTGCATTTGGTGAAGAGACTGCCAAGCGAACAGTTAGTCACTTCTCGCATATCTCAACAGCATATGCACTTACAATGGACTTCTTTCCAAACAGATTCGAGCCTTGAGGTGTCAGGTTGACCTGCTTCACTGTAACCTCCCATCCGCCTGGATTTCTTGACACTTTCCCCCCCAGTGCCCTGGAGATAATCTGGTGCCCGTAGCATAATCCCAGGATAGGCTTTTTCGCCGCGTAAGCGCCTTGCACAAACTCGAGTAGTTTGGGAACCCAAGGATCGTCCTTATCGGCATCGTGTTCTGAAAGACTGGTCAGGAAGGGAGGAGTTTGTCCGGTAGAAGGTGGATCTTACGACCCGCAGTCACAAAGACTGCGTCGATGCTGTCGAGGGCTGGATAAACTTGAGCTATGATGACGTCCCATTTTGTTACTTTCAGGTCTGAAATGGGGTTCCCAGCTTGTGCGAGGCCTTTCCGCAGAGAGGTCTCTATTATGTCGCCGTAGCTGCCATGCTTTCCCGCAATAGATTCAGGAGCTGTGTCTGTCTCTAAGATAGCAAGATGAAAGACGCTCATTATGGATTTGCAGTTGGGATAGTGCCGATGTTGTGGACGCCACCGCAATCTTTCAAGATTGTGTAGGTGTTGGTCGAGTCTCTATAGGTATTAATGAGCGAATAATGTGCTGAGAGGGTTTGAGATGTTTCGTCAACAACTCGTACAAAGATTGGAAGATAATATCTAGGTGTTTTGTGTCCGCGTTAGCGGTGGAGACCGTGAGAATTCGGCGGCCGTTCCGAAACCGGTCGGATAACACCCGACAAGGGGGGATATTGCCGTTTCAATCATGTATAGGAGAATTAAATCTCGACATGATGACACTTGGTTTGACGCGATGTCCGCATCTTGAATTTGACTGAATTGTGAGATCATGCAACGAAGTCGGAATACTCACTGTAATATACTATGTTAAGACGGGTGTGCAAGCGATTGAGCTCTGTTAGAATCATCATTGAGCCTATGGGAAATTTTTAATGTGTAGTAATTATTCATCTAGCTAAAGTTGATAAATCTTGGCAATATACGCTTCATTATGATCGCTGTCCATCTTGGGCCGGGAGTAGTGGTGGTTGGACAGTAAACAATGTCGACTTTCTTGGCAACATGAATCGTCGAATGTAGACAACGGCAAAGGCTGCAACATGTTGGTAACTGACGCAGTATTGGATCGATCGCACGAGGAAAAATGTTAAAGATTAGCGACAGCCGCTTTATACTGCTTCAAGGGGCCTGCAGATCAGCAAATATCACCTGGATGACTTCTGCCTCCTTTGTTGGTATGGTCCTCGATGCTACGGTCTGTGTAAGCGATACGGACAAGGGAGGTTGAGACCTCACGTTGCATTGCCTTTTGAATATCTGGCAAGATTAGCCTGGCTTGCAGTCACTGAACTCATGATGGGAGGGAGTCTAGGGTCGTGATTATAATTCATTTAGATCTGAACCATCACTACTTGACCGAACGCAGACCGTAAAAGATGGCATCGTGGTATCGTTCGTAAAATTCAAGATAGCGTCCCAATGAGGCCGAAATATTTCTTCACTGTGGTTCATCTCCAGCCATAAGATGCACTTGATACGGGCCAGGACATCGCACCAAGTCTCAAGCTCTTGGGAAAGGGCTATTTCCCGTGCCCTTTCGAAACAGGACTGATAGTGGATCGTGCCAGTTGTAGCCACCATTCCAATTGTGAGAAGCCAAATATCAAGCGAACCATAGACATGTGGTGTTGTCGTGGCTGCCTCAAGAGCCCCCGCGACTTGGTTGAGCTCATAAAAACGAGATGCCGAATGCATTTGGTCGAGATGTCTCGTAAAGCGGACAACAAGAGTGTCTACGAACACCGCGTGCGAGTAGTAGGTTGGCCCATGAACAATGATCATGTAGAGCACCATCGCATAACGAAGGCAATCAGTTATGGAGGTTGACCCAAGGCTTACCGAGTGATCAGCTGAAAGCAAAAGCCGATGCACAACAAAACAGGTGAGATCGTGAAGCCGTGTAGCCGGAAGCGGTATCATTTTTGCCCGTCGAAAGACATGCCGAAGACGGACGAAGACGTTTCTGACTTCAGGGTCAATATCTGCAATGCCGAGGGCAGAAAAGTCGGCATCAAGGGTGGCTGAGTCTAACTGCCACTCTGGTATAGGAGGGATACCGTCTCCGATGCCAAGATCGTTCTGGGTTTCGAACTGAGGATGGCCCATGACAAGCATCGATACCCTTGGAGGCGTGTTAGTGTAGTATTTAGGAGGTAAAGTGAGAACGACTTACCAACTGATCATTCTCGCAGTGAGTGGACTGGTCTGCCTTACGGAGTTGATACCCCCTCTCATATTGACGAGTCGTCTCACGCCGTGAACATGCATTTCGCTGGCCTTGAGATTGCCTTTGCCAAACTGCGAGTCAACAATTCATTAGCTAAGACTTCAAAATATTATTGAGCGAAACCTGAGTTCTTGGGTAAGGGATAAGTCTCACTTCAATTGCTGCTAATGTGATGACCGAGTTCATGGTCCCGTCTTGCACAGCTAATGGTACATGATCGACTTTACGCCGCAACAAGGCCACCGAGTCAGCCATGAGGACTTCAGAGGTCTGAAACCCTTTCTGAGCTATTAGCTCTTCATCGAGAGAGGCTGTCTGAAGCGAGACGTGGAACAATGCTGGGTCGCCCAGCGCAAGCGGCCACCAAGACACCAGAAAGGGATTAGAGGTTGCGTTCATGTCAAGGGGGTAGTATTGAAACGCAATTTTATGGAGGACTGGAGCAGCTGGTTAGCGATGATTTATCCGGCGATGTAAGTTAAACACGCACATACAGCTATGGATGAGACGCTGGACGTGTTGCCGGGGAAGCCTCGTCTGCGGATATGAATCGAAGGGATCTAGAGATCCGAATCTGTAGGCGGCCAATGCGCCGGAGCCCCCGGGAGGCCGTACAAAGCCGCCGCCGTCCCGCCCGGGAGCTGCCGGCGGCGACGTCGAGGGCTCGTTCGCATACACGCATTGGGCGTTGCGCTTGAGGCAGCGCGAGCAGCGTGGCGTGCCGAGGTCACAGCTGTGCTTGGCTTTTGCACACGCAGCACACGACCGCCGCAAAGTCTGACGCATTGTGAGGAAGCAAGAACCGGTTTAGGTGTGTCATTCTTGTGGAATTGGACATCCAGAAGGGGGGAGAAGACGGGATTGTTTGCGGAGCAGTCTCGCCATGGAGATAGCAGTACGGAGGTAATAATTTTGAACTACGAAGTACATAACAGAAAATAGGGAAAACGAGGTATCTAGCAATAGTTGATTGAATTGAACATACCGAAAAGGTCCTCTAGCAAAGGAACGTTCCGTTCCTTTGTACTGAGACCTTCCCGGCTGTACGGCTATTTACTATGGGGGCCGGAGGAAGCCGGAGAGTCCCTTATCTATATTATCTGCTGATCCCGTGGCTTTGACCTCATAACCCTCCTACTAAAATAGATGATCTATTATAGCCTTAATGATCCCTAGTAATATATGGTACCTTATCCTCTAATATACCCCCTTAGCTTAATAGAGGTCTGATCTTAATTAGGCTGACTAAAGGTATTACTAACTGTATTCCATAGCAAAAATAAAGAAAACTATATAATTATTCTATTTAAACTATTGACTTTTAGGTGCAAAAAGGTAAAGATATTAGCAGCTATTATAATAGTTAAGTTATAATACCTGCTAACTTATCTATTAACTATAAGATAATTATATATTAAGAATATAAAAAGAGAAGCTTCTTACCTCCTAAATATAAATTATAAGAAGATAAGTACTTAGTTAATAGGTATTATGCCTTAATTATTAGACTATATTCTAAAATTTAAGAGGTAGGGCTATTAAAAGTTAAGTTATACTGCCTATATATAAAGCTTTAAACTTAAATTAGATATAAGAAAGTCTCATAACCTCCTAAGGTATGATTATATATTAAATATACTATAAGATTAAAGTATAACTTCTAAAGTTATAATAAGCTAAAAATTAATCAAATTTATATATATATTATTGCGTAATTAAAGAGATAGAAATGTGCTAAAATTATTATTATTTTTTCTTAGTGCAGGGGTCTTAGAGTTTTAGTGTTTTTCAAGTGGTTAGGAGACAGTATTTCCCATACTACCCCTAAATTTTATAAGTTATTAACTAAATTAGAATCTAATTAGACTATTAGAATCGCCTGAATTTAAGCTACTTCTAAGTATTAGTTTTATTATAATTAGCTAATTAGTTATATTTCTAGGGTTTTCTATTAAAAGTGGTATTTCTTTTATATAGCTATAATATATATAGACCTTTACCCCCTAGAGATAACAGATTTATAGAATTTTATAATAAAAATTAAAAGTAAGTAAGAGATATATATAAAGTAGGTCTAAGCTAAATTTTATTAACTTATAATAAACTATTATTATGTAATATATAAGTGTTTTAATAACTCTTACCCCCTATTAGGGATTATATTAAGCCGCAGTATTTAAACAAACTTTTTGTGCTTTTAGCCCGGCAGAGCCTTAGTCAGGCTGTCTGCTAGCATTTAGGCCGTTAGAAGGTAGATAATAGAGACTCTGTTCTCTTTCTTTTTCTGCCTTAGCTAGTAATTATATATATCTATATGCCTGAGGCTTATAATAAGCCTATTAATTAGAGACTATATAAGGTTAATAGTCTATTAGTTATTGCAGAAGATAATAGCCAGGTTTTTAACTAGTATCTTTAGTTCCTTAAGGAAATATATAAGTCAAAGCTATTCCTTTAAACAGGCTATTAAGGCATATAATTCAGCTTCTATATTAGATATTATAATAGCAGTCTGTCAGCTTAAGCGCTAAATAATTAGTCTGCTGCATAATATAACTAACTAGCCTTATATTAATTTCCTTATTACTAAATTATTAGCAAAGGCGGCATCTATATATATATTAAGGTTACAGTGCTCTAGGTCTCCTATATAATATAGAGCCTATTTCTTTATATTATTAAAATACTTAATATACTAATTAGAAGCAGCTTGATACTTTATATTAGGATTAAGGTTAAATTAGGCCAGCTTTCCTGCTAGAAAACTCATATTTAGGCGTGTAATAATAGCTTTATAACTAATGCTTTTAACCTTAGCCTGATATCTCGCGATATTAACAGCTATAGCTTTATATATTAATTTGACAAGCTTATTATGACTATAAAAAGCCGCAGGAGCTCGGCTTCCTTCTCCAGTGTCTTCTAGGTAAAAACGGGCTGTAATAGTTGCAAAATATACTTTCTATAATAGCCACAGTTAACAAGACAGTCAGTCTTATATAACTTTAATGCCTAAGAACCACTTTAGCTCTCCTAGGTCTTTAACTCTATATATATTTATTATTATATTATATGTTTCCTTTTATAGAGGCATTAATTACTTTAGAAATATTATAACTATATTATTAATAAAGAAGAAAATACATATCTTTTCTTTAATAAATATATAGGGGTCTTCTTTACTCTATAAGAAGCCCTATTGCTTAAGGAAATTTACAAGAGAACGGAACCATAGCTTTAGTAACTGCCTTAGGCTATAAAGGGCTTTCTATAGCTTCTAATAGTAACTCTCTCTCCTAAAGCCAGGTGGTATGCAGTAATAGATATCTTTATTAATAGCTAAATATATAAAGGTATTAACTATATTATATTGCCTTATTTCCTAGTCCTCTATATAATATAAAGCATATAGGATATAGAAGGAAGTTACTAATAATATAGCTATAAAGTTATTTTCCTTTTAATTAACTTACTTATTACCTTAGACTACTAATTAGGCTTTGAATTATTTTAAGTTACTACTAGGGTTAAACTTATATATAAAAACCTACTTAAGGTTTAATAGTTAAAGCTCCTATTAGTCTTATATATCTCTAAGCAGTATTTTAAGGCAAGTATCTATTTCCTTTAATAAGGCTAGCTTAAGGTTATAAGCTATAAGCCACTTAGCCTTATAGTGCGACTTTATTACTACTTAGAATGACTTCAAGGCTGGCGGCATATCTCTCTTATAAAGCCAGAACTAGGCTGCTCTTGCTAGTATATTATTAATAATATTAATATGCGTTTAATTCCTCTTAGCCCTAGCTATAGCATGGCATTCTTCTAGTTCCTATTACTAATAGCGAGCCTCTTTTGCCCCGGCTGTTAGCGGCCGCGATCTTTAGCTTATAGTAATATTTATATTTAAAATATCACCTTTAATATCTCTTAGTACCTAAGTTTATTTAGTCTTAATTAGGAGGAGCTCTAAGGCTTTTAAAGCTATATTAACTTCTTATCCCGGGTTAAGGCATATATTATTCTATTTATTTTAATCTATATTATCTCTAATATATAATTCTAATATTAATTAACTTATTAGTAATATATCTTTATTATTAGATAATCCTTATTAGAAGTATTCTTAAATAAAGTTTTTTATCTTAGTAATCTATATATAAAGTGGGTCGCGGGCTGCCTATAAGCTCTCTGGCTTAGGACTGAAATTTAGGCTCTAATTTAGTTAATAAATAGAATCCCTTATATTTAAGGCCGGAGGAGTAATATAAATATCTCTAGAAATAGAGCTATAATTAGACTCCTTTTAAGTTATTTTTTTTTTACTAATCTGACTATTTTTTTAGCTATTAGTGCTAGAGTGTTTAAGTTATATTCTAGTGGGTATTATATATTAAGTATGCTCCTATTAAGACTAACTATTACTAAGTGCTCTAGTACTTCTTTAATTTTAAATAGAACTATCTCTTACTAAGCTTTATATATATAATTAGCAGAAGCTTCTGCTTCTTCTTTATATTTTATATTATATCTAATATCTTTATTAAACCTAATATTTGTATATATTCTAACTTTTTATAATAAGAGTATTTAGATCTTATATTAGGTTGAGAATTAATAACTAACTAGGTATTTAATATATGCCTTTAGCCCTAACTTATTAGCTAGTGTGTTTAATTTGATATACTTAAGAGCTTAAGAAGTTATTAGATATACTATATAGCTATAGGCTTATAGGTGCTATAGGTCTAGCTTAAGTTGTTTGGGAAGTTTGGCATATATAGGGTGGTTTTCTTTTGCCTAAGACTACTAATGCTTATGAGAGGATCTCTAGCTATCTTTAAATTCTATAGGCATATAGTTAAGTAGATAGACTGCGGCCTTTATAATCTTTAGCTTAAGCTTATTAAGGAGCTGTGAGTTAAGGGCTAGAAATCTTATGCATTACTTTACTACCCCTGCAGCTTATTCTAGGTAACTGTTTTATATAGTAATATAAGGTATAGCCATAAAGAAGTCTATATAATTTTCCTTAAATTTAGCAATAGCCTCGCTATTAAAGAAAGAAGAGTTATTATTAGACTAGAGCTCTCAGACTCTAATGCCGAATTAAAGCTATAGATAGGTCTTAAGTCGTTGCTAAGCTTTATAAATATCCTTTTTCTCTTTAAAGCTATATATAAACCTTATTAATATGCCTCTATATGTGAAAATAACATAGTAGCTATAGCTATTATAGGCTTCTTTCTTTTAGTCTTTAAACTAGTATAAGTTAAAGCTTAAGCTGACTCCTAGGCCTATTCGAATCTGGTCTGGCTTTTTCTAGGATATCTTATAGTATGCCTTATTAATAATATATATTTTATACTTATAAAGTAATAGTCCCTTAAGTCTATAGCCTAAGGTGTTATTAGTGACTTATATAAGAGCCTTACTTCCTATATAACTAATCCGGCGATGCTAAAGCTTAGCATCCTCTCCTTTTAGCAGTCTTAAAAGATAGAGCAGCAACTTCTTCTTATTTATTACTTAGGCAACTAGCTATTAATATTCCAGCTTTATAGCTAATATAAGTTATTCTTAGACTTCCTATAAGGCCGCAATAATATTACTAGAGTTGCTATTATATATAATGTCTTTCTCTATATTCTAATACCAGCTGGTATGCTTTATTATATATATTAAGATGATATTTATATATATTCCTGGTATATAATAGGAACCTTTAAGTTATATTATCTTTCTAGTTATTCTAGCGACTCTATAGGTTCTAATAATCATAGTTCTAACTCCCTTAATAGGAAGCTCTTCCTAGCCCGCAAAGATAACTTCACTAACTTCCTAATTAAAGCCTTTATCTATAAACTAGTCCTTTAAGTTAAAGATATAATAGTTAGACCCTAAGTCTTAAATAATAATGTTTTATAGCAGGGACTCTTCCCTAAGTTATAATAATGCGTAGTTTACTATAATTATAGCTATATTAGTTGACTTTAGCTATTGCGAGCCTTATTGCGAGATAATAATATCTTTAGCCTCAGCTTTCTTTTCCTTCTTTAGAGTAAATATCGGAGTCTTTTTTAGTTATTAGGCTAGTATCTTCTTTTTCTCTTTAGGACTCTCTTTAAATCTCTCTTTTAGAGCTTTCTTTACTCTATCAGAGAGGTTAAAGTTAACTATAGCCTTATCTGGATAATAAATACTGCGGAAAGCCTAGTATCTCTTTTACTAAGCCTTATTCAGAATTATATAAGTCCTCTTATAGTTTAGGCAATAGCCTTTAATAGCTTTATTGCCGCGGTAAGGCTATTATTATAACTATATTGCATTACTAACTTATGCGGTCTTTAGGTTTTCTTTGCTTTCTACTTAGTTCTTGCGGAAATAGGATATTAACTTAATAAGACTAATCTTTATAGCCTCTTTAGGAGTATAACAGTCTTAATCCTTTAGTTATTTATTCTAATATACTTAGAAAGACTTTGTATATATATAGATAGCTTCTATAAAGTCCTATATTATAATAGCTTTATTAATAGTCTTAATATTTAAGAGGATTACTTTATTATAGGCTGCGGTAAATTGGTTTGCTTAGGAATCCTAGTCTCAGGAAGCTCCTTCCTGCCTTAAGAGCTTAAGATACTATTTTCTAGTATTATAAAGATCCTGCTATAGCAATAGCATAACTCTGGTCTTTAGTTTTATTAGCCTATTATATATACCTTCCTCTTTTATAAGATAGTATTTTAATTATTTAAATAATAAATTATTAATTTAATTAGATAATAAGTTAATTATTTTTTAAGAGGCTTTATTAGAGTCTTTCTAATATATAACTTAATTATTTATATTATATTACATATTCCTGCAAATATTAAATGTTTTAATTATAAGTTTCCTAATTATAATATCTTCTTCTTTAATTAAGACGCTGTCCTAGCCTTCGCTAGGAATCAGCGGAGCTCCGGCTGTTCCTCTAGCCAGGAGCTCTATAGTTTCCTCTAAATTAACATACTGCTATATGCCGCATTTCTTTATAATATAAAAGACTTTATTAATTTAGTGGCTTTAATAGTCTTTAGTAACTAGCCTAAGAATTATTTAACCCTTCTTTTTAGTTATTATCTTCGTATTTTAATAATAATAATATAATTAATATTTAAATTATTATATTAATATATAAGGAGCTTAGTTATATAGAGAAAATATATAGGATATATACTGACTTAGAAGTATATGACTTTATAATACCCTTAGAAGTTATGACTTTATATATATATTAGTCAGTCTTCTGTATTAGCTTATAAAAAAGCAGGAAGACTAGCTTATTATTATGTGTTATGATGCAAAAGAGCTATAACTGGGCTTATAACTAATAGAAAATAGGGAAAACGAGGTATCTAGTAATAGTTGATTGAATTGAATATACCGAAAAGGTCCTCTAGCAAAGGAACGTTCTGTTCCTTTATACTGAGACCTTCCCGGCTGTATGGCTATTTACTATGGGGGCCGGAGGAAGCCGGAGAGTCCCTTATCTATGTTATCTGCTGATCCCGTGGCTTTGACCTCGTAACCCTCCTACTGAAACGGATGATCTATCGTAGCCTTGATGATCCCTAGTAACGTGTGGTACCTTATCCTCCAACAGTACACGGACATGGAGTACGAATACGCGCTCCCTTGGACCCTTGGAGGATCCAAGCCGTCAGCCCAAAGAGGACTAGACCCCGACATTCTGTGTCCTCCGGCTTGACACATGTACGGCCTTCGGAGTCTAGTCCTATTCGGTCCTCCAAAAACCATACGATCGGATTACAGATGATGATGGGAGACATCTCGGCGCTTCAAAAAGGAACTTTGACGAGGCCTAGCACTTGTAATTGGCCTGGGAATCAGCCCAAGATGCCTAGCCCCCTGTCTTGCTCACAGGGGAAACGGGAGGATGCGGCAGACAAAGGGACATACGCCGTTATTGAACCCTCTTGTTAGAGAGTTTCCGTAGCGTGTAGATCCACTCCCGGATCTGAATACCGATCCCACTCCGTATAAGAAAGATAGTAGACGCCCGATCTTGACATTCTTGATGTGCACAGAAATCAGCCAGTAGCCTCTTCTACCTCACGGTACCAATACGGCAATATGGCTGATGTTTTTGTCAATGCCTCCAGCGCTCAGGTTGAACTGCCTCAAACATTGGCCACAGCGATAGCTTGGCCTCCCAGTACTTCTCAATTGCAAGCCGTCTTGCCGGAGTTTTTCTTCGGATGGTCAACTTGGCAATATGTGGTGACTATTATTCTCGGCATGGTGGTCTATGACCAATGTGAGTAGTTGCTTAACGGTGCTATATGGATACGACTAGTCTTCAATCTGCTGATACACCTCCAGTCATGTACATCATACGAAAAGGTGCCATCGCCGGACCTCCATTCAAGATTCCTTTCATGGGCCCGTTTCTCCAGGCAATTGATCCCAAGTTTGAAGGATATCTTGCCCAATGGGCCAGCGGACCACTTAGCTGTGTGTCCGTCTTCCACAAGTGAGTGATATCCAACATTCTTCTCTCTAGAACTTCTTTTGTCTACCTATGTAAGCGTGAACACGCATTTACTTACCCTCTCAACTCGCAGATTTGTTGTCCTCGCCTCCGACAGAGACATTGCGCACAAGGTCTTCAAGTCACCCAAGTATTCCGAGCCATGCATCGTGCCCATTGCCAAAGACATCATCGGCCACAAAGCATGGGTTTTTCTTCAGGGGAAGACTCACGCTGAATACCGGAGGGGACTAACACCCCTATTCACCAACAAAGCCATGGAAACCTACATGCCTGCCCAGGAGAAGGTGTGTGCCGAATACTTCGACAAGTTCGTTGCCGCAAGCGAGGCAAATCAGGGGCGACCGATGGCTTTCATGAAATTGTTTCGCGAGATCAACTGTGCTCTTTCGTGCCGCACTTTCTTTGGGGACTACATATCCCAGGACGCTGTCGAAAAGATTGGTGACGACTTCTACCTCGTCACTGCCGCCCTCGAACTGGTTAATATTCCCCTGTCGATGTATGTTCCGTTCACGAAAGTGTGGCGCGGGAAGAAGACCGCCGATGCTGTCCATGTCGAGTTTGCAAAGGCTGCTGGTGCATGCAGAGCAAACATGGATAAGGGTGCTACGCCAACATGTATCGTTGACCATTGGGTGCTTCACATGATGGAATCGGAGCAGTATCGAGAGAAGATAGCCGCAGGCGAAACGGACGCCGAGAAGCCGTCCAACCTGATCCGCGTTTTCACAGATAAGGAGATCGGAGAGACTCTCTTCACATTCCTCTTTGCGTCCCAAGATGCTTCCAGCAGCGCCACGACCTGGTTGTTTCAGATCCTTGCCCAGAGACCCGATGTCATGCAGCGCTTGCGAGAGGAGAATTTGGCGGCAAGGGGCGGCGATAAACACAAGCACTTCGATCTTCCCATGATCGACTCGCTTCCTTACACTCAGGCTGTCATCAAGGAGCTGCTTCGCCACAGGCCGCCCGTCATCTTCGTCCCCTACCTCGCAACAAAGGACTTCCCCGTAACACCCAACTACACCGTGCCCAAGGGCTCCATGATCATCCCATCCTGCTATCCAGCCCTTCACGACCCTAACGTCTACCCTAACCCCGAGTACTTCGATCCTGATCGTTGGATAGCAGGCGACGCCGAGTCCAAGACTAAGAACTGGTTGGTTTTTGGTGCTGGTCCTCATGACTGCCTTGCGAGGAGGTATGTGCCACTATCTATGGCATGCATGGTTGGGAGAGCGGTATTGGAGCTCGACTGGGAGCACCATGCTACAAATTTGTCGGAGGAGATCAGAGTGTTTGCCACGTTATTTCCCATGGTAAATTTTACATTCTACTCCGGAAATCTGAATTCCACTAATATTATTGATAGGACGGGGCCCAGTTGGTGTTCAAGAAACGCGCTTAATGACGCGATTGTGTTGCAGGATCTTATTTATGGTGTTAAAGAGCGGCAGTTAGGCAATCGATCGATATCTCGACGTAGTTATCATTTGAGCACATAATATGAAGTCTCCCGCGTGAGAGGGACTAAAAATTCATGGGACGTACGCAACATGATGATCCGTCATTATCAAGGCGAAAGATAGATCTGTAGAGCAGAATTAGCACACGGTGAGACCATTGATGACGATTACGTCCTTTCTCACATGTTCGTCAATTGATTTAATACAGGAGCCACGATTGAATGAAACACAGTGTAAGGCCGAGATGTTCATGGGTAAACTGCACTGCCTCGGCGTGATCTCCTTGCAAGGTCTGACTCCGTCTGAGTATCCCTCAACCAGATTCTCCGCCTGAAGTCCTCCGAACTGCTAACTCCATTCGTCATTTGCCCACCGCAAGAAAGGCGGCTTAGATTGCTGGCCGTCTCGAACACTTCTCTTTAGTATCACCATCTTGTCCGCTGTTCGCAACCGTTTTCTACGTATGGGAGCCGCCGAGCCGTCGAAGAACAACTTTACTTGGTGGAGTTAGATTCCCCGTCCTGGAGAGTGTGTATCCTATCCTTGAAGCTATTCGTGACAGAAAGCACCTCACGAGTGACCAATGGTATTGGATTGACTCCCACTGTATCAACTTGGACAATCGAAAAGTGTCAGTCTCAGGTTCCTTCGATGGGCTATTTGTACAAATGTGCGACTAGGACACCCGTCTGGCTTGGCGAAAGCACTCATGGTTGGCGAGCCGACTTACAGCAACGGGATTTCCGTTGAGACGATCAGACCAACTTGGCCAAGCCTTTATCACAACGTATCGGAGCTTGGTCACTATGTGTTTCGCATGTATTCTCCGCGGCTTCAACGGCCGCAGGCCACTAGGCAATTTGACTGGAAGGCGATATTACCATCTTCGGTGCCAAATTGGCCTCCAGACTCAAACACTCGTCGTTCCTCCGATGGCGAGCCAAGGTAGTCGCTTTCATATGGGACGTCTCCGCCCTTTCAAGCGCACGGGATCCAAGGCAATTTATTCATACTCCGCGAATTGGCCTGCTAGATTTGAACTCCAGAATGAAGGACCTCCAAAAAAAACTATGCAGGAGATGCGTGGTGGAATACGTTGACGGTGTAGGGATCTTGCGCCGTCAAGGGGCAAATCGGCAGAAAGCAGACCTCCAGAAACCATTGCCATAAAGTTTCTAACGAGTGTCCCGCCGACTGTTCACATACATAAAGAAATCACAGGGTTGCCCGCACATGTACTATGCTCACTGGAAACATCCTCGAGGCCAGGGTCACATCAAGCGGCTTCTCATTCTCCACCAACCAGATTATCACCGTTCATACCATGCTTGCCGGGTCACGGAGTGAATTCGCCCGCAAATAGATGAAGCCCCTCAACTTTCCACTTGTACAGACTCGTGAAGTGTGAACGTGAGGTATAAGACATCTGTGTCGCCCCCAGTGCTTCTCAGCTGGTAACCTGGTACTGCCAAGCAACCAAGTGTATCCTCCACGATGAAGCGTCTCTATTTCGTCGCCCTATCGCAGTTGGCTTTGGCGGCAGACATATACGTCTCGCCAACCGGTTCCAACAGCGGTGATGCTTCCATCACTTCTCCATTAGCTTCTATCCAATCCGCCGTGAACCTCGCCGTAGCCGGCGACACTATCTACCTGCGAGGGGGAACGTACTCGCCTACAACAAACATCCAGACTCAAAAAAAGANCGGCACTGCAGCTAAACCATACACCTTGAAGAACTATGGGACGGAGACAGTTGTCATTGACGGCGAGGCACTTACAGGAACACCAGCCGCGGTTGGAGCATCACTTGCCAATGCGGATCGCGGGATTCTTCATATTCAAGCCGCTAACTATTGGAATTTTTACGGAATAACTCTCATCAACGGCCCTTATGGAGTGTACCACCAGGCCTCGTCGAACAACTACTACGAGCGTATAGTGACTCATGATAACTACGAGACGGGTTTCCATATGCAGGGAAGCGGTTCCAACAACCAAATTGTCTATCTGGACTCTTACATGAACCGAGACCCAAGGAAGAACGGCGAAAGTGCCGATGGGTTTGCATGCAAGGAGGGCGATGGCGAGGGTAACGCTCTCATTGGGGCCCGGCTCTGGAATAATGTCGACGATGGTCTCGATCTTTGGTAAGCCGAGGCGTTTCGCCCATCTCAAAGCGGTTCTAACGTAGATCACAGGGAATTCCGTTCTCCATTCACTATCAAAGATACCCTATCATGGGGTAATGGGGTTAACCGATGGGGATTCACATCCTTTGAAGGAGACGGCAACGGTTTCAAGCTCGGAGGTGGTGACGCCGCGGACATAGGACCAGCAAACCACGTCGTCATTAACACATTTTCTTTCAACAATGCGGCAAAGGGCTACACCGATAATAGCCAAACAGGCTCGTTCTCGCTCAGTCGCAACACGGCATGGAAAAACGGCGATGTGGGATTCAAGCTGTCGTCGAGCACCTCGACGCTAGAGAAGAACATTGCTGCGTCAAACAAGGGCTCGACATCTTCAAGCGCGCAGGTAACGTTGGAGGGAACGCAAAAATCAACAGGAAACTCATGGCAAGATGGCACAACTTGGAAAGAATCTAGTTTCCTCAGCACGGATGTAAGCCTCGTATCGGGAGCTCGGCAGGCAGATGGTAAGATTGTAGCAAGTAACTTTCTACTGCCTGTTTCTGGTAGCGCAATTGGGGCGACGACACATTGGTAAGGTAGGAAATGATAGGGAAGTTTGTTTCTTCGAGGATGATAGATGGATTCGCTATGGAAACGTAGTTTCCATTCACACAACCTCCGACCTTGACTTATTGCGAGCACACTGTGACTGAAAGGTCATTTGGGGGACAGGGGAGCACGGCAATATTCCAGGACTTCAAGATACTCGTTTCCTGTCAAGAAGTTTCTATAAATCAGTAATACTTACTTTACAACTGTTCTCTTGCCTCCATCGTTCTAAGGATCCTTTTGTCGTGGTTTACGACCCAGTCCAACAACAGGAGCCATCCAACCCTTTCCACTTCGTCGCCTTGGCGATCTTCAAGCACACATTCAAAGTCGTAGTAATACACCAGGACCGTACCATTTCATCAACGCCCTACTGCGCCTTTGTATCTCTTCCGCCATCCAGCTTATGTCGTGAACTTCGGTACTACGCCCTGAGCAGCGTCTTCTTCTTTAACTTGTTCAAACGTCGGCGGCGGCGGCGCATCCTCCTCAGCAGGCGGCTGAATCCACGCTTCTTTCACGGTCGTGTTTAATGTTCCGTCTGACGTTGGTGACCCGGAGGTTCCTGGTCGCGTATCCGCTGGAGGCAGTACGCGGATATTCTCCTTACCAGATGCTTTGAAGCTTTCCCCGGCAACGCCGAATCTCATTTGCCATTTCAAGACATGGGTGTGTTCGATGTTATATGTCGTGAAGCTAGGATACTCGCAGCGGCCGTATCCCAGGGTGAAATTGGTGAGTTCCCCGATATCGACAGGCGGCAGATCGGCCGAAAACGGAATTCCTCCATTCTTCGCCAGTACTTGGAATATCTGGCCTGGAGACAAATCCACCGTGGTAGACATGCGCGTTCTCGGGTGGGAGTAAGAACCGCTGTCAAACTTCAACTCTGTGTGAGCGGCCAGTGTCATAGACAGCCACTGCAGTGTCACTACTTGCGGCTTATTTTTGATAGATTCGCTACACAAGCTCCAGTTCGGGATGGCCCGGACCTGGAAGGAGATGTGATTTGGGTTGTTGAGCTGGAGGACCGTGGGAACTCCCACTTCCAGTCTGAAGTTCACGGTGGGCACGGATGAGGTGTTGAAAGCCTTCTTCATTTTCTGAGAAAATGTCAAATCGGCTGCCGTTACGCCTGGCTCAAGTAGTTGCGATGCAGCTTGGTGATAAGATGTTGCAACCTTGAGCTCACTATGGTTCCTCGGCGGACCGGGGATAAGGCTTCTGATAGTAACGGGCTGTGTCGCTTTCTGACTGTCTATTGTCCCTTTGCCAGTGAGTAGGAGCTCGGCTTCGAGATAGTACTCGACGTATCCTTCTCTATTACTGTGCGAAGCGCAGAAGGTACTCGGGAGTGCATATGCTCTGTCGTTAGGTAGGAATCTTTTTGACGGAGAGAGCTCTGGTATAAGCTGGCGGTCTCCATGGGTTGGGATAACCATGGAAAACGACCACTTGTGGCCGCTATCACCAGAGGGAATATGAAAGGGTCCTCGGTGAATCATTTGACGCGTTGTGCGTTCGCTGACCAAGGGTGCTCGCCCACGATATGTTGAGGTAGAATTGCCGCGGTGTACGGTTATTTTTGACTTGGCCCTCCCGTAAAGTGAGATGGTGATGCTTGCATCCGGGCTGACGACGGGGGATTTGCGATAAACGTATCCGTGGATGGTATCGCCGGGGGCATATGAAGCTCCGCCGTCTTGGAGAGCGATGCCGAGGAGAGGCGTTGATCTGGCAGTTGTTTGCGGCATGGTGAGATGACCTTGAAGTCGCAATCCTTCAAGAGCTATAGGTTTCGTGAAGCGAGAACACAGTGATGCTTTAGTAGAGACGGCGATTTGTCAGGCGAATTGGTGGTATAACAAACAATGGATGGATATTTCACGCCACCATCATTCGAATATTCATGCTTGTCTTGAGGCTGTGACATCATTTGGTGGTATTGTCTGGCTTCTTAGGCTGAATCCGCAGCAGACGAGGATCAACACTTTTGTCTCCAGTTGCGGGTTTCATATCCTTCCAAGCCCCCCCCGGTCCCTTTTTCTTTCTGCAGATCACGAAGATCATCAAGATTTAAGGTGATGCACGACAGTACGAAGTTGGGGAATTGGCAGACTAGAGTTTGCAGATGTGCTGCGCCTTGCTTTCTGGCACGTGTGAGGATCAGCTGGGATGCCGCCTTTCAAGGAGCCTTGAAGGAGCGCATCCTCGCTAAGAACTCCGCCACAAATACGCAGCCAAGATTTATACTCAGTAAATGAGTCGCAAGAGCTGACCGAAATTCTATCCAGAAAGCAAAACACCGTACCCAAGTTTGGTGTATGTGGCTCTCGATGTTAAATTACTTCCTCTCTCACATAAACGATATAAAACTTGCGGGGTGAGGCTTTCAAAGAATATTTCCTTAACAACGCCAAGTAAGATGCTAGTCGGCTTCGCGATTCCGGCAGCGGCAAATCATGCTATTCCGGAGCTGAGATGAGTGTACGCAGTAATGAGAGATGTAAGCCATGAAGTCAACCTCGCGAAAGTCATCATCAACGTGGCTGTCGTTTTCATGTGTAGGCAGGGGCACTTGAGGAATATCCCAAGATCCAAGAGGTGGTCCCCCAATCGTCACTGACATTACTCTCGATGTCAAAAATGGTCGTATTTACACATTGCCTGTTCTACTCCGACCCTGCTCAAACGGAAGCACCAGCCATAGCAGTGTTCCCATCGCGTCAAGGTTTTCGCACCATCTTAATATGTCAGCATAAATCTGATCATTATAATGAGTGCCTCCCGAGTACATGAAGCTACCGGCATTATTGGCCTGGGATGCTTTCAATACATGTCCCACTGTCAAAGTCTCGTTCGATTTCCTAGCAGAAACAAATCGCTCGTAATGCGTTTTCCATGCTCGGTTCGTGCGCGCCTCCCATATGTTTCGATTTGCTGGTAAAGGCGTCAAGCGGAAGCTGTGATCTGTAGGGGCAGTTGCAGAACAGGGCACAATGATTTCCCCCATCAAAAGTTCAACAATGTAAATGAGTATAGCTATACTATGAAGCCTGTTAGTTTCAGTAATATCTGACAAACGTCGTCATCGGGCGCCAGCGTTGCTATTTGTTGAGCGATATCAGGCTTAGAATTGGACGTAAACGGCTCACCGTTTGATACTCTCGCGGTGTAGCCATTTTCTTCGGTCTGGAACACCTCGAGATAGTTCTGTCCGCCAGTCCTGTCCTTGTGCCAAGGTTACCAGCATTTCCTGGTTAAGCAGCTTAGTTAAAAGATGCTTTAGGCAGGGAGGATGTTTGCCGCGACTGTCGCCCGCCACCAGTGATGAACCATGTGCATGCCTTACCATGATAGTCCTGATGAAAGCGGTGGAGTTAACCTTGCCGTGGACAAGGTCAGGTTCCTCTGCCTGTAGAAGAAGGAGTATAATTCCCGATTGGACAGCTGCAAGTAGTTCTTCTGAACTGAAATCATGGTACTGAAGAGTGTAAGTGACGGGCTGCCTTCCAAGTAGTCTTGGGTAGTTTTATATGCTCTTACTTCTCGTTCCAGTCGATGTCGTTCCGCATGTATCGGCGTCCAGACAAATTCGGCATTCGCAGCCGTCCGCGAGTAGAATAGTTGCACCAAGCTAGCACAAATAGCCAACTCCTTGGGAAGACACTGGTGTCTGCCTTTCTCTCCGCAGTCGGGGGCATATTCCTCATCAATATGGCATGGGGGCTGGATAAACGGGGGAAGCTGGTCGCCTTCAACCATCATCCTAGGATAGCTTTTCATCAGACCCAGTATAACGGACTTCAACACGGGACCACCAAGAATACCTTGCATAAGAACAGGCTGGGGGAAGGGAGGCGGGTGGACAGGTTGCGCTGCTTTTGCAACTGGGAGATAATCGAAGCCATGGATGGACTCGCTACCGGGGTCTTCGAGAGAAGGCCACAGGCTGCTGTGATGTTGTCCAAGAGCATTTCCATAGCCCGCGAAGAAGGACATCTCCTTGGCTGGCGTCTGAGCTGGGGGTAACATCTGAGATGGAAATAATCCCATTCCTTCGGAGCAGTTTGATGCCAACACGCCAGCGCCATCGAGAGGAAGATCGTCCAGGGCCGGCCAGTTCATCCCTTGCTCACTCTGCTCGAACATTGATATGGGACCGACCCCGCCATGGCTCTCAAGTGCATCAGACTCAACTATGCTGAAGTTTAGTAGCGAAGAGACTCCAGATGAACTCCGCGGCGAGCCATCGGCCAATCGTTGTGGTCTGACGTTCGGATAGGGGGCAAGCCGCTCTCTGATGCATCCTTCATAGTCGCACCGGAGACTCCGCTCTAAACATCTCGAGCAGACTGGAAAAGCCTTGTTGCATCGCGCTTTTGACTCCCTGCAGCAGGTGCAGGACTTTTTGCGAGAGAGTGGCATGGCTGGCCAAATGGACGCGAGGTAGTTACGTGAGGTTGTGTAAACACGTGAAATTATGTGAGGTTACGTGAGGTTACGTGATGCTCGAGTTAGTATACTTTGAGCTGGTAAGTTGGACAGCTTACAAAGGGTGCTTAGGCGAAGGGCCAAAACCCGCGGAGTTCAAGTGGGCCATTCCGTGTTTGACCAATTGCCATGGCTATTGACCAGGTAAACAACTAAATATCATTAAACTATCCTAGTGTTATCCTAGTAGTCTGCATGGAAGCGCCGGACTTTCATCTAAATCGCCGGAGTTGTGGTGGAGCTGGACGGCAAAGCGAACTATCGCCAAATGCATCGCACCAGGATACCTGGATTTAAGCAACTACGGTATGGACTGAAGAGCAACTCGTCACAGCTTTGAAGCTTACTCATGGAGCTATCACGTTATGACCAGACTTGTTCTGTATTACTCAGATAGTATATAGTACATATTATATATATATATATATATACGTTTCCCTACGTGCTAGTAATAAAGTTGTCAATTCGCATCATCTATCCGTTCATCAATAGCCATTCATCCACCCCAAGTCACAAAAGTGTCAAATACACAATTCAACTATTCGAATATCACAACAGCTATAAGAATGGCTCCCATCCGTGTTGGTATCGTTGGTCTCAACTCCTTCATCGTCACCGAGGGCTTCAGCAACGGCCAGTGGGGCCTTCAGCATCTCAACGCCCTCGTCGCCTCACCATACTACGAGATTGTTGCAGTGTGCAACTCAACCGTCGAGTCTTCCCAGAAAGCAATTGAAGTTCACAAGCTCGGCCCCGCTGCCAAGGCCTATGGCTCGTCCGAGGACCTTGCCAACGACCCAAATGTCGACCTAGTTGTCGTGTCAGTGGCGGTGGACAAGCACTTTGCACTGGCAAAGCCAGTGTTGCAGGCGAAAAAGAACCTATACATCGAGTTTCCAGTCGCCACGACGACCGCGCAAGCCAAGGAGCTGGCTGCTTTGGCCAAGGCTAATGGAGTCAAGGCTGTTGTCGGCGCCCAGGCTGTTTCGGATCCAAGCTACAGGAAGATGAATGAGCTGGTCAAGTCCAAGGCCATTGGCGATGTCGTCTTTTCTACCTTTTCGGGGCAGTTCCCTATGACAACCCTAGATGGATGGCCTGCCAAAGTGGCCGAATTTCTCGACGAAAACAGCAGTGTTTCTCGAACCAGAATTGCAGCTGGCCATGGTAAGCCCCCAAGGCCCTCGAAATGCGGCGTATATACTAATCATCCCACTTTACTCAAGCCCTTGCTCCGTTTATCAAGGTACTTGGGGACTTCCAGTCTGTCCAGGGAATTTACAAGAACCAAGACAAAACAGTCAAGACGCTAGACGACTCGTGGGCCACCGTTGACCCGGCATACAAAGTCACTGCCCCTGACACCATTCTCTTGCAAGGCATCTTGGAAAGCGGCGCTGTAGCCTCATTCTCGATCCGTGCCACCTCCAGGTCTACCGTTGACGATATTGGATACCGCTGGCTCATCGCTGGCACGGAGGGTGAGATCGAGTTCACTTCCAAGTCTGGAATTTTCCAGGGCGGAGCCGTTGAACCCGTCCTTCGCATCAGGAAGTTTGGTGAAGACGCCAAGGTCGTCGAGATAAACAAGGACGAGGCTTATGTGACGGGTGTGCAACCTGTTGGTGTCAACATTGCCAGAGCCTACGAGGCATTTGCGAAGGGCGAGGAGGACGGTTATGAGACTCTAGAGGGTGCCGTGAAGGTTCACAAACTTCTCGATCAGCTCAATGAGGGAGCTTTGAGGGCTCCTTAGGTATACCGGCGGCGAGCGTTGGCGTCTTCGCCTTTTCTTTTATCTCAGGTACGAGCGGGCAATTTAATGAAGTTGCTCCTGGATAATGAGATCAACTGAAGAAGTGGTAAATAATCATAGTTTTATGATAAGTGATTTGAGAACATTCAGAGAAATACAGGACAATCCCCACACAAATGCTACACACAGATGGATTGTCAGATAATCACCACACGCGATGACGGCATTGATGTACGCGATGTGTTGGTTATCGCTTTGTCGGGCAACGCATAGCCACAATTCTGAAGCAGTTGAGCTTCCAATCTTTTCTAAAGTGACAAGCATTATCCGTTCAATCATAACGAGTCCTTTTTAATCAGAAGGCGTCCTTCTTTAATAACGGATGAAAGAAACTATACAATACAAGGCTTACAGAACAACAATATGCGGCAGCCAAGGGATTTGCGTTAATCTTTAAATCTAGGCGCCCCGTGGAGACGCGGGGTACTCCGCGAAGCTGAAAGACGGATGCCCCGTCATTATCTCTTGGATCTCCGATAAAACAACGCTTATCTACCCGGTAAAGATTGACACAGATATGCCGTATCTTGAGTAATCAGGTCGGTGCTACAACCTCGTTGGCTGCATGCACCATTTGCCTCTTCCTTATCAGCTGGGATAGGACGGACGGGAGCGGACGCGATATCATTATCAGCACCTATCAAGCAAGGCATCTCTAGCGGCCACCGGCGTCTTCCGTAGCTTCCGTTGCCAATGGATCTTTGTCCTCTTCCCTTTGATACAGTGAGTGTAGCCGTGGAAATCTATGCATATATAAGCCGTCCCTCCCCGCTTGGTCGATAGCAAACCCAAAAGCTCCGCAAAGCTCCAAAGCCTTCAAGACTCAGAACCTCTAACTCTGAGAGATCTTTTCTCAACTCAACTCACAAAGTCCCAAGCTCTATTGTCCCCGTTGTTGTCCAAACAAGACTTTAAGATGGCTTCTAACGCAACCGTTAAACCCCTTGTTTCGCCTACCGGCTCAGACATTGACTTTGGAGCCATTGTCTCAAATGTCGATATCGAGAGCCTCACTGGTAAGATAACCGCATCCCACCCGCTTAGTGATATGATCATGAATGATGTACTGCAAATTTGGGAGAATACCCGTACAATCGGTAACCTCCTCTGGTAAGAAATAACTAGGTGTTTCTGGCTATAGAACGTAAGCTGATGCGTCACAGATGCCGACTTCGATGCCATCCGTGACGCCCTCTACAAACATCAGGTCGTTGTTTTCAAGGGCCAGAACCATCTCTCGCCCAAGGCGCAGTACGAGCTCACCCAGAAGTTCGATGCTGGAGCCGCAAACACCTACGGCCACGGTAAAACTTTGGATACCAAGCGCTCCATTTTGCATCCTGATCTGAAAACCATCCCGCATCAGCCGCAAGTCCAAGTCATCGGCAACGGCTTTGTCGAGGATTACGAGGGTTTGAAGAACATTCAGCTGCGACATCCCCACCATCGCACGTTCCATGCCACGACCATCCCTGAGAAGGATGACTTGGACTTTACGCGATTCTACAGATGGCACATTGACGCTGCCCTGTATGCCCTCCCTCCTCCTGAGGTGACAGCTCTTCTCGCTGTCAAGGTTCCTAGCGGTCGCACTCAGACACTGTTGTATGACGACGGCACGGGCGACCAGCTGACGGTGCCCCTGGGCACCACTGCATTTGTGTCGGGCTTCACCATGTACGACATACTGTCCCCTGAGGACAAGGCCTTTGTTCGCACCACCAAGGTCGAATACGCGCCGCATCCCTACGTATGGATGAGCAGCGCCAAGTCACGCTCCGACGGGCTCGGCATCGTCTCCCAAGACAAGGAGGTGCCTTTGGCCGATTTGCCCGAGATCGAGGAAGACAAGATCCAAATCCTACCCATGTGCTGGCGCAACCCCGTCGACGGCCGTCTTGCTCTGCAGGTGCATCCTTCGGCAGTTTGCAAATTGCACTTGGCAGACGGCACGGTGGTAGACGATCTCGTCAAGGTCCGAGAGATTGTTCACAAGCTCCAGCGCCCGGGCATTGCTCCCAACAGAGTCTACGCGCACGATTGGGAGCAAGGCGACTTGGTGCTCTTCCACAACCGAGGCGTTATCCATTCTGTCGTGGGAGCCTTTGCTGAAGATGAGGTTCGACTGTTCCGCCAGTGCAACATTGCTGGAAGCCATCTGCCAGAGGGCCCGTTGCCGGTCGAGGCCACGGCTTAGACAAGTGCGTATGGTATTGGAAAACAATTTGTCTATTCTAAGGTGAATCGTGTGTTTAGAAACACTCTCGCAAATGCAAGCTTGTAAACTCATGAGCCCTGTGCCTCGTCGTAATTGGGATTCCTCCTTGAGTAGGGTTCTTGTATGTCGCAAGTGCAAAAGTGTTTTATTCATAGAGTGTTTAGTTTAGATCCCAGACCAGATCAGTGCCTCCAATATCATCCCAAGCTTGCCAGCTCATGAGATCCATGTCTTCTTCTTGAAAGCCGTTACCTAGACCAACATACCCAGCATCGTAGTTGACTCCGGCGGTCTGCGAAATTGCCGGAGACTTCGTGGATTCCCAGAACATGTCCGAGGCTGGGAACTGCCACTGAACAGCCTTTGGGTCGTTCAGTCTGGCTCCTTGTGTTGTAATGGAAAGATCCGCAGTGTCAGCAGAGACCGCTTCGATCACTACATCTGTTGATGCATCCTCGAGTACCGAATGGAACTGATCCGTCGCACTCCACAAGTACTCCGATATACCATTAGCCGACCCATCACCGTAAGAGGTGTAAGAGTCGAGGTTGGTGAACTGCTGTAACGCCACATTCTCTGCTTCCAGGCGGGCCATTGCCTCGCCACGGTGAGCCTGAACAATTGTCACCAAGTTTGTCAGTGAGAGCCACGGTGGACCTCGTTTTGCCTCATCAGGTAATATCTGTTGTAAGTTGACAATCAAGCACCACGTTCTCTCAATATCTGCGCTCCATGGCTGGAGCAACGCTTCACGAAGGAAACTGCCGATTGCGTGCCACGGCAAATGTCCTCTGAGTTGCCAACGCCACTTGGCCCAAGCTGCCTCTGTTTTGAGGGCATGCACTGCTTCGATTACGAGGACTGTTGCAGCCATAAGTGG
This sequence comes from Stylonectria norvegica, assembly GCA_014621405.1. NCBI lineage: Eukaryota > Fungi > Ascomycota > Sordariomycetes > Hypocreales > Nectriaceae > Stylonectria > Stylonectria norvegica. The sequence goes on along the minus strand of JAANBC010000007.1, from coordinate 22,373 downwards.
GTTGAGGGTTCGCAACTTTGAACCCGTCTCGGTGGCGTCTGTGGTTATGGGGTGGTATTGAGGGTGTCGCTGGTATATCACCAGCTCAACCTTGGCAAAGAAGAGTGAAGCCATTGCCCTGATGAATGAGTCGAATGAGCTATCCGGGCGAAGGTGGCGGAGATAGTTGGTCTCAATCTTCAACCTTGTCGAGCGAATTTCGTTCAAACGCTGCTCTAAAGTGCCAGACGGATTGGCACGTAAAGCACGCACAAGGCACCATATTTCGCATCGAATGAGACAAAGTGTCATGCCTGTTGGGGTTGTCTTGACAAGTTGAGAGGCCGACTCCATCGAGTCTAGGGTTATATCGTCGACGTCGGCCGGAAACTCGGTGCTGCAAGCCAACTCAAAGTCCGTAGTGGCTGGGGTTCCAAGTTTGCGAGTTCCAGAATCGAGGAAGCGCATTTGCCAATTCAACCGGTTGCGCGTTTCAGTATAGACTTTATCCATGCTCGAGCGATCAACTTTCCCACCGGGTCCAAGAGATGCCGCAATTCTCACAAGAAGACCTGTCAAAGGCCAAGCTACTTCGCTTGCACCAATTTGAGGAAGGATCGAGAGATAGATGGCGAAGGCCTGTACAACGACGACGTCCTTGGTGACGAGGAATTCAGCTCGAGAAAGCGCCTGCTCTGTGCCGGAGCGATAGACAGCAAGAAGTTGGGCCTTGGGCATCGTAAAATTACTTGAGACGACGTCTTCTTCCATGGAAGCAACAGCGGCCATGGATATTGACAAGAGAAGGGCCTCCAAGCCACAGCCTGGAGAGCTGAAATCGCCCTTTAGGCCTTGGATTTTTCTTTCCGCAGTTGGAACGTGAAGGACCTTGATAAAAGGGTCAATCCTCTCAACGTATATATTCCACACGAACGGCATTTTCGTAGGCAAGAAGCTGAGCCCGATCAGGGCGTCATTGGCATCGTTGCAACCAAACACAAAACTTCGAGGAGTTTGTGCAGATAAGCTAGGATCGGGAATGAAGCCTGTAGTGGAAGGTTCTTTCGGCTCATCTTGATCGTCCTCAGCATCATGCACCGCTTCTAGAATATTATCGACCTTGTCCAGTTAGCGACGTTGAATTTATTGTCAGGCAATTTATCGAACCTCATTGCAAAAGACAGACCAAAAGCCTTTACCAATTTGGAGGCTTCCGTCCTTGTGGATTACCAGTCGTCCAAAATCTTCATCAAACTCGCTACCTGGCTCAGAATTGACAGTTGAAGGTATCCCAGAGGAGCTCGCTTGCGATGGTACCTCCAAGCCCTCAGCTCCCAAAGTCGTGTTCCACGCGCTGCTGCGAGCTGAAGTTGAATAGTAGTTACCGGAAAGAGCTTCCTGCTCGTTCGGACCATCTTTCGACCCATCTTTCGACCCATCTTCAACCTGTGCCGAGAGCTCTGTTACGACGGCTTCAAGGCGTCGCAAGCGACTTAGCAGTTCCGCCTGCTTTTGTGCTGGTGATTTGGCCGATGTTGGAGCTCGGCTCCGACGCGGAACGCGGCCGGTGACCGGATAATGGCAGTCATTGTTACTCTTGACACAGTTGACACATGGGTCTCGCCTATCGCATCGCACCTTACGGCGGCGACAAAGCACGCAGCTCCATATCTTGAGGGCGGCGTCCGAGGCCGAAGCTTCACAAGTTGGGGTTGACATTGGTGAGTGCCGGAGTGGAGATCGGTGGTCGGCGGTAACAGATGCCGATGGTCTGGGGACTTAGCTGGGTAATAGAAGCGGGATGCGAGGTGTGAAACTGAATAGACAAATGTGCATCAAAATGAGTCCACGAGATAATTTGTCGGGTACAAAGTGCTCAGTGTTCCGTGATGAAGTTGGTTGAAGATGAAGTTGATGTTTAACGCAATGGGAAGGAGCCGGAAGACATCGGCCGTCGCTTTCGGACACGGAGCTCGGCCGTGATGTCGGTGGGGCCCGTCCAATGGTGGTGATTGTCAATGCCCTAACAGGACTACTTACTACTTTGGGTAATAACGTCAATTAAATCCGGCATATCAGTACATGATGTTAGTGGCTTCATAATCACCGGCCAACTGACTTCGAGGCCAAATATTGCAGCTCATGTCTCCTTTTTCTTTAAAGTGTCATCTTCGTGCAATTCCCAAAGTTCAAAAACTCTCTGATATACTTGTTTTTCCGATCATAATCGTTGCAAACTATGGCGAAAACAGTGGTCATCCTCGGGGCTGGGTGGGCTGGCCTCCCCTTGGCACATAAACTGCTGAAATATACAGTTGCCAAGGTCCCATCCGGTCTAAAGGTCATATTGGTGTCGCCAAACAGTCACTTCTTTTGGAACGTTGCGGCTACCCGAGGCGTCATCCCTGGCGAAATACCTGACAAGGAACTCTTCCTACCAATCAGCCCAGCATTCGACCAGTATTCCAAAGACAACTTTGAGTTTGTGCTTGGTTCTGCAGAAAGTATCGACCTGGAAACGAATGCCGTCACAATAGGCCTGAACGCAGGCCCCCAGCGGAGCATAACCTTCGATCATCTGGTCATTGCAACAGGCTCGCGGCTCACGAGCAACCTCCCACTCAAGCCCATTGGTAGCCATGAGACGACACTTTCTGCTTGGCACGACTTAAAGAGACAAGTTGGGGACGCCAAAAGCATTGTCGTTGCCGGAGCCGGCGCTACAGGGGTCGAGGTGGCTGGCGAGCTGTCGGCGAAATACGGAAGCACAAAGAAGGTCACTCTCATTATCAGCGGAGACAAACCTATACAAGACGCGATACCATCCGTGCAGAACGTCGTGGAAAAGGATCTAAAGAAGCTAGGGGTGGAACTTATTTGCAACGCGCGGGTGACGGAAGCCAAGAACAGCGACAAAGGCACCCAGACGACTCTGACGCTATCCAATGGCTCTGCACTTACCGCCGACTTATACCTTCCACTTTACGGGATAAAGCTGAACACGTCCTTTGTCCCAGAAAAACTTCTTGATGTAGAGGGCAATATCAAACAAGACGAGACTATGCGTGCTGTTGGCACAAAGAACATTTGGGCCATGGGGGATGTGGGAAACACGGATCCAAAACAGCTGACCATTACCGACAATCAGATAATACATATGGCAGCAGCATTAGAAGCAGTTTTGGTCGACTCCGGTCCGGTGAAGGTGTATGAGCCGGCGAGTAAGAAGATGATATTCATCTCCTTGGGAAAAGGGTTCGGCACTGGCCAGATTGGGAACTGGAAATTGTTTGGTTTCATGGTCACGTATGTCAAAGGGAGAAAACTCTTTGTTGAAACAGCCGCAGGTTATGTTGGCGGCAAGCATCTGCGACACGCACCGATGTAAACGTTTCGGGCTATTTTGAGGTTCAGTCTTCAGAAGTTGATTGACATGCCACAGCTGTCCATCTGCGCATACTGTAATGTCTAAGCGTTTTCATTGTGGTCTTCTCGAATAGCGGGACACATAGTTTGTTAGTTAATACTTGTACTACTCCGCTTCATGGTAAAACGTAGCCTCCGTCAATCAATACATCACTTCCAGTCATATAGGTAGAAGCGTCACTAGCAAGGTACAGATATAGTCCCTTGATCTCCTTCGTATGTCCTTGCCTCCCAAGCGCCGCCATACGATAGGCCTCGTTGATACCCTCGGGACCTGCACCCATCTTCGTGTCAAAGAAACCAGGCGACACAATGTTGACGCGGGCAAACTCTCGCCACTCTCGAGCCAAGGACTTTCCGAAATGGGTAACAAAAGCCTTGGTAGCATTGTAGACGGGTTGATCCACGGGCACATTGACAATATGGGCGCTCATGCTGGAGGTAATGATGAGGTTTCCAAAACCCTGTTGACGGAAGATTTCGCCAATACATTTTGAGCAGAAGACAACACCGTCGACTACGAAGAATATTCAGCAAGCAGACGGACCTCTGAAACCTTTGGGGAGAACTGACCGTTCACAGACATCTGGGTTCTGTACTCATCCAAGCTCTGTTCCAAAATTGGCTTCGAAATGGCCATGCCTGTGCGAATATGTCAGACGAGCTGTCCCAAAGCTCCTTTAACTTTCAAGGGCAAGCACAATCATACCAGCGTTTGCAATGAAGACATCAATCTTGCCAAAGTCACGAGTGACGTCTGAAATGGCCTTTTGCACCTGATCGGCGTCGGAAACTAATATCCCACATTAGTTGCTGTAATGCAGATTGATCTAAAAAAATAGCTTCACCTACCGTCAGCTTTGTAGGTGAAAGTCCTCACTCCGTGGGCCTCTGCCAATTCTCGCGCCCTCTCGATAGCGGCGTTGTTCCTTTGTACCTATTAGTTTGAACGCTCATTCAAGCTTCAGGAGGCGGCTTAGACTTACGAGTTATACCACATGGCAACGTGAGCACCTCCTTCTGCCATCGCTTCTGCTACTGCTAGACCAATACCATCAGCAGCTCCAGTAACGACAACGACTTTTCCAGTCAGCCGGAGTTGCTCTAGAACATTAGATGGTGTATTTGGGAACGGGCGCGGGAACCCGTCCCGGACCGCACCACTATCCTCGTTAGACATTGACATCTTGCGTTTTGTGGAATGAAAGTGTTTTGAAATGCAAGATCACAAAATGCGATGCCGTAGATAGTCGTGGTATTAATACCTCTCTTGATCGACAGTTCTCCACATGTAGCCTCATGGTTTGTGGACAAGAACGTTGTTTCTTTAGCGCACCAATGACAGGTTTATCGTCTATATTATCTGGCTGTTGGCGTCTTTCTTGACTTAAAACGAGTCCAAACATGGACTTATTGCAGGCGAAATATCGATATTGTACGCGAATCTTTTCGCTTGAAGGACCTCATCTTACGCCTTTTTACCAGTTCATAGCTATCTCATCGTCTTATATTGAAGTTTGAAGTAGAGGGAAATTATAGGGCCCACAGAGCGAAACAGTCCAGCTCCAGATATGAACCATCGAGTCCTTTGAAATGAACCGAGACTGCCACAAACCCCCAAATGAATTCTTAAACCTGGAAAAACACGGATAGGCAAATGACTCAGATTCTAGAGCCAAGCACGAAGCTTCCAACGAACCGTGCTGGTGACGGAATTTAGCCCAATGTGGACAGTCGTAGGCTGCGTCGGAGACGGGCGGGATCGGAAGTGACGCTTAGTCCTTGGCATTTACACAAGTGACCCCGTGCCTTTGCTAGATTAGTGTGGATTATTTATATTGATGGCATACAGCTGAAGATGTAGGTCTCGGAACATTTATATCATTTTGTTTTCGCATTGTTTCACGCCAATTGCGCCCAATCTCGACGCATCACCTCATATTCGCCCCATTTGACACCCTACAAATCATCACAACCATGGCCCTTTCAAGCCTGACAAGTAAGATATTGGCTACGTCGGTGCTAGCTACGGCTACTGCCGCGGGCGCTTATGGCTTCGCTGTGTATCGACAAGTATCGTCAGTACAACGAAGACACATTACCTCGTTTGACGCGATGCCGGACTCCTTAAGGCAGTCTATCTCCGTAAAGGACTATGTCAACCCAAGAAATCACCCGCCAATGGCTGACATGCGGTTCACAACCGTCGATATACCCTTGCAGCACCGAAACGTGACGGATGAAGCACTGCTAGCCACCTTCGTCAAGGGCTTCTTTGGCGGCGTGGTGATTGCTCCAGAGAGGACAGTTCTCCAAGCTTTGGGTATAACCATGTTAAACTACTCAAGTAAGCCAAGCGGGTGTGTTATCATCGGAAATGGTGTATTGACACATAAAAGAACTCAGCAATGCGGCAACAGCACCGCATATCTGGGCCAAATCCGAGCTTTCTAAGAAGACCCTGCCTTCTTTGCGCTCAATTCTATTCGGTGTATTTCAGGTCAGCGAGATAAAGCTGGACCCTCAAGACGAGGCACAACATCAATTGAACCACTCAGAGAGTCACATTGATTTCATTTTTGGCTCTGACAAGGGGCAATTTGGTGGGATCCACCGATTTAGCATTGTGCGATCGTCCAGCCGGTCTTTGGACGACACGCAAACAATCCAGATCCATTGTCACAGCATGTCATGCAACCCGACTGTCAACAAACCACTCCCAGGATTTATGTTTGGGTTTCATAAAGTATACGCCGAGCTTCTTTTCAGAGAAGGAGTCGCCGAAATGAAGCAATCGCTAAGATGATGTCGGCGTGACTTGAATCGGATCGTCCATCAGAGCGCAGTACCCAATCTTCGGCTAGAAGACGCCGGCGTGTATTCATTGTTGCAAATTCCTATACGAAAACTATGCCACTCTCGTCAGAAAATGTAAGATAATAGAAGTTGGAAGTGGCAGAATCACTTGTTTTATGGGTTTTGAGTGCTAGCGTTATTTACTCAACTCTTAAATGAAAGAACTGAGGCTACTAACTTAGTAGTTAGGGATAGTTATTCAGTTGTAGCAATCTACTTCATGTACGTAAACTCCCGCTCGGACTCTCAATTCTAGTTTACACATGCAGGGGATACCTCGGCAGATCCGGGGTACTTCCCAGCGTTTTCATGTTGATCCCCGCTGACCAACAAGTTAGCTTCGTCGTCATCTCCTTAGTACCTTTTGATCGCCTGCTCCCATCTCACACAACTCCTCTTAACTCATCAAGACCATCACTCCGTCTTCACTGCTGGTTCTTATCAGATAACGGACTTGAACCGATTTCACTTTCTTTCAAACGCCTCGGTTTCGGTGTCCTCCTCCAACACTTTCACGCTCACCCTAGCTCCTCAAGCCTCCGTTCACGGCTTCACCACGAACAGACCGTTACCTTCACAATGGCGCCCGACCTTCCGAAAGAGTGGACGAGACTGTCTTTTCAGGAGGCCATGGAGCTGGTAAGGCTCTCAGATGAAACGTCCGCATCAAAGCCGCCCGTGCAAAAGTTCATGAGCCGTCAACCAGCTTGGGTCCCCGGAAAGGAATTACCCTGGACGAGCGAGCACGCGAACCAAGTCAGGAAACTTACCAGGGGCGTTTACGGAGGAGTTGTATACACGCAAGCTCCTCTTGCAGCTGCGAGGATTGTCGAGCAGGAGGATCGAATGAACGGAAACGTGGACACCAACGCTGGATTTAGCATCCATGTGAGTTGAGCGTTCGGTGCCCAGTAGAGACGCGGATGAAGACTAATACACGCGGTTTAGTCCATACACGCAGTCTTTACGAATCCTGGAGTTGCCGACCGACCTTTCATTTTCGAGGTATCAAACATCAATTCGAGTCGATCTTTTACTACTCGTCTCATCAACGTCCGCCAGTCCACCGAGCCTTCAAGCGTCCCCTCTGGCCCCTTTCCTGTGTCCGATGCCCAAGGGCCCCTCGGAATCATTTGTCTCACTTGCCTTACCACCTTCAAACGGCCTGTCGCAGGCCCAGCGGATGTTCAAGATTCTGTATCGCCTCAAAAACGGTACCATGATATCCTCGGCTCAAGGGCGCCAACAGAATGGGATACTTGTCCACAAGCCGATATCGACGCAGTCACGGCAGCTTTCCCCAACGCTGGCCATGGTGCGTTTCCTGTCTTGGACATGTACAAGGTTGATATGACCGCGTTCAACAAGGACAAGCATGTTCCAGAACGCCGAGAGCTTATTTTGTATCGTCTCCTAAAACCCCTACCGAAAGAAGACACGAACGCACACATCCTCTGTCATGCCTTTGAGGCAGATAGAAACGGATTGATCATGCTGGGAAATCACCTTGGATACGGTTACAGGATGGGCGCTGTGGCTAGTCTGAGTTACTCCTTTTATGTGCATGTCAATGGCGAGGAGGCGGTCATGGAGGGCGATGAATGGTGGATACAAGAAGTATCATGGCCTCGAGTAAGCGCTGGGAGAGGAACAATGGAGAGTAGGATATGGAGTCCGGAAGGGAAGCATGTGGCAAGCGGATATCAGGATGGAATGATTCTACCTGCATTCACGAAGAAGGCGGGAGGAAAGCTATGAACGTCATTATTCGCCCCTCCTACTACGCTGGGCTAGATGCTCTTCAGTTTACTTGTTTAGACATAGGCCAGCCGCATATAAATATCATTCAATCACGCGTCTACTGAATACTACAGAAGCATAGCTGCCAGCGCCGTCAAAGAAACTATACCGAGCAAGGTAGCGCTCGAGAATCTCAGCTCAACAGCACTGCTTTCGTCGTAGTCGCCTTTGTTGTCGTCTTTGTCATTCTTTGTTTCCGAGTCGGCAACATTCTCGCCAACCGTCTTCATGCAGGTCATCTGGCTATCGGGCTTGGTAATGATGGACGAATTGCCAGGAAAGAACACTGTCAAGATGGGAACAATCCCGTAGAAGGTCTTCGTGATAGTCTCTGCTTTGGTGTCGCCCTGGTGGTATCATTAATTGGGAGTTCTCTTGATAAGCCGTCTTGGGCTAGAAACCAGAAGCATACCTTAATCTCAATGGACTCAATCAGAGTTAGGTTATCCGACTTGGGGATAATAGGCCAACAGTTTGAGGTTGAGTTATCGCCCGACAGAATTGCGTCTGGGGACTCTGAGCCAGATAGAGCTGTTGTATCAACGTTAGTATTTATCTTCTATCATCATATATATCTTTGGGTATCGGGCTTTACCTCTGGCAGTAACATTAGCCCATTTGCTTCCCGAGGCAAATGATGTACAAGCAGAGTCTATGCTTCCCAGAATCGCATCCTTGACTTTGGAGCATGATTCTTCAACTGAGAGACCCTTGACATTAACACCTTCCGCCTGCTTGTTCAAAGCTGCCACGCACTCCTTTGACATTGCATCTTCACAGATGCCTTCAGTTTCTTCGGCATTATCGCCATCAAACTTGACCTTATCACTCGTTGAAGCGAAGAAGATGGCACAAGCCGGCACCTCGGAGAGATCTATGTCGGAGGATGCGCCCAGGTAAAAGTCCTTCTCGAACTTGCGCCCACTACCATCGCTCTCTACCGCGACGCCCTCGAGCCAAGACAGACCGAAGAAGGGCGATTTCGCGTCAAAGGGGATTCTTGCAAGGCCCACGGCAGTGAAAGTTCTGTCAACCAGTGTGCAGTTGGATGAGGAAGATCCATCTGAGATGGGACAGTCGACAGCGTCACATCCGACGATGGTGCTCGGGAGAGATTGCGCAAAGGCGCCTGCGCCAAGGAGGCCAACGAAATATGTAGCTTTAACTGCCATTTTTGAGTGTGTAGAAGCCACGATGAACAAAAACGGGGCACGCAGACGATTCAAGATCGAATGATGGCGGAAGAGGTATTGAAGAGAAAAATGATAGGCGGCAAGAAATGGAGAACAAAGACGGTGGATAACGTGAGGCACAGGATGATGGTATATGAATCATGTACTGGAAACCACAGTCCACTTGTCAAATCCCGCATCAGGGCTGACCAGTACAAAGAGTGTTGAAAGCAAACAACCTTGATGTCAAGGATATCTGTTTTCGGCGTTGGCAGTTGCTGCTTGGCATTGCGGCGTTTCACAAAGGCTACCCCTTGTGGCCTTGTCCCATTGGGGAGATATTTTCGAAACACGAGGTCCCAGGGAGCTGGTTAGTATGGCACGAACAAAGCCTCGAAGATCAAGGGCCTTGCATTGGCTGTGCCATTAGGCATTGAATTAAACATGCCACAGAAGCTGGGGGGGATCCCTGTTGCCAAGCATTGCATCCTGGTGTCAGCGCACTTTATCACCACCAAAGCTAGGGTATCGTGGCGCTTTCGAGTATAGTTTCCATCTGGCTCAAACTGATACAGATCTGCAATGAAACGCCTCTGATATGGTGACCTGGATGGCCATCTCAAAGTTGTAATCCACCATCTTTGCTCGATGAGTGATCTGCATGAATTCAATGAAACGCTATAAGCGTCATGCAGATTCGACAACAGCACAGAATGTCACACCCAATATCAATGTCACACGGTAAACGGATCTGTGTGTCATTGAGATTGTGAAGGATCCACATGCCGCTTGGCTTTTCGTATTCAGACATCTCTATGCTGAAAGGAAGTTGAGATCATCAACCACCGCAAGCCCAACACACTACACCTTCCATACCAAGTAAGCGTTACAAACATTTTACCGAGAGACCGGCTCTTCAAGATTAAGCTACGTATGTATTCGGCCTTACTAGCAAGACTCTAATTAGGAGTAAGTAGATTGTCTGTGTTAATTCAAGGCTGAGATAGTGGCATCTGTTCGGACGATCCAGGGGTTGCTCCCTAAGTCCTCCCTATAGACGATCAGAAGGTACTTCTGAAATTGACTGAAGTTTCAAGGCGCAGGTTTACATGGCACAATTTACCCTTGCACTGATGAACATGATGTGAAAATGGGTCTCTCTGTTCCTTGTAGTAAGGAGCATGCTAGTGATGCCATCACCGTCAGTTCGGCTCCCTAGTATCACTTTGAAAGACTGGCCGACAACCTTACAGCCCAAACAGGCAGGCAGTGTATACCACGGGGTTGATGATGAACGCTATGACTGATTAACCTTGGTGGAGGCGTCGTCGGTTCCTCGCTACTTTGGACGGTTAGGATTATTCTTACTTGGGATGTAGTATAAGAACCAAGATGCAAGCCCACCAACGTATGAAGATCTTCAAAACCATAGCAAGAGATCGCAGCAAGCAGGTTCTTTCTTCCGTTCTTTTGCAGATTGCAGTGTTTCCCAGTCATTCCTTTTTGAGTACTCAGCTACTCCTACACTCTTTATTCTTCGGTTCTCACTATTCACACGTGAACGCCACTCTAAGTCTTCACTTTCCTCCTGAATCATGGCAGCTATCTTGAACGTCATCGGAGTTGTGTCGGGGCTTCTCGGCATCGTCCAGTTTGGCGTCGACAACTTTGGGGGGCCCGACCCCGCAAGCTCTACTCTCAAGATCACCGTCGGTCTCGACGTTGAAGGAGGTCTCGATAATGCTGGTGGTGATCTTCCTGATGTTCGTCTCTTTAACGAGGCTGGAGGCTTCCTCGGTATCAACAACAAAGGCGACAATATTGTCGACGGGACAACTGGCGAGATTAAGGTCACCCACCAGTCCGGCGAGGGTCAGCAGGCATCGTATGCCCTGTTTTCTGCAAACAATGATGCCATCTGCATTGCCTACCTCTCCATTACCTGGTCCAATGGAGACGAGTACGGCTGGGTTGCAGACTGGGGAAGACAATGTGGTGCCTCTTGGTACTTCTCCAACGTTTTCGTCAAGGGCAGCAACAACAAGCCGGATTGCATCTGGATTGATGCCGATGGCGATCAGCCCCAGACGGGCTTCCAAGTTCACTTCCCCGAGTTCGTCGAGCAAGACGGAGAAAACACCATCGGTGACAAAGATACCAACTACTTCTGCACTGCTGGACCCCCTTTCAAGTACACCTCCGACCCCGATCCCACTGGTATTACGAACTGGGTTCTCACCAAGCGTGGCGAGCGTGAGACTACGCATAGCTATTCGCCTTCCAGGCGCAGCAATGGAGCCCGCATGGCCAAGACAGCTCAGCACATGGACTACCGCCGAAGCAATGGAACTACGACTGGCAACAACAAGCACTCACATCGTCTTGTCAAGGACAACGACCCAGGACACGCCGTGGTCGATCTATGCCATAGCGAGTCGTCCAGTGGCCCTGACTACTTGAACGTTGTTCATGGCGAATTCTGCCGCATGTCTGACAAGACTCTATGGCCAATCTGCTCCGAGACGATCCAGGATAACTGCTTCAGCAATGAGGTTGACCAGCTCATCATCGGTGGAAAGGCGGCTAGGGACAGCCCGTATCGGGATGTGGTGGATTGGACTTCGAGTAACTAGATGTCATTTCACCAAGAACGCTTCTGTATCATATGTTTTCTCTAGTCATATTCGATCCAAGGATAATGGATATGAAACTTTAATCCAGCCGGTCCTGGAGAGTTGCTGAGCCGATAGCCCGACGTTCTAATTATGGCAGAGCAGCTTCGTGCTCGCCAGACTCAGCCCTAGTTACAAGTTCCTTACGTGTTAACCGCCACTTGAAACCAGCGTCTTGCCACCATACATTTAGGCTCTGTATATACTTATTGGACAGGCTAAGATCTGCTAGACTCGGCGACACTTTTAGTGCTGTGATGCGGAGAACCTAGGTCGACATCGCTCCTGTGACGACCAGTCAGTCCGCATTTGTAGCAATCGTTAAGCCGACAAATGACGGTGAGCGCCTGTAGCTAAGCCCTCGGCAAAATTGATTTCATCCCTGTTAATCAGCCTTATGGAATCAAGCACAAAAGCCCCTGGACTGCAAGCGTTGACTTGTTTCCATTGACCCCTAGACTCTGAGGCTCAGAGCTCCGCGGTTGCGTATACTGCCTAGGCCCCATTCTATGCTGACGTGAGCCAAAGAGTCTCAAGCAAGCAGCAACTACGAATGGTTACCGCTAGTGAGAGAGACTTGAATCCATTCGCATATCTCGGATGTGAAAGGGCTGAAGGAATAGGTAGATCATTGTACGGGCGCAAAGGTGGCCATTTACGATGATTGGCGAGGTCGACTCGAAGCCCACCCATCACCAGCTTAACTATCACAAAAGGGTATCCTTCCTTTGATCTACATTTCCACATATGTGATCTTGTTATTCATCCCTTCTTTCGTGCAGATAGCTAGCCAGCCGCTCTGTGGCCTGTTGTAGCGACTCAGTTAGCGTGTAACAATCCAACGTTGTCATCATAATGACCTCCTAGGCTACCGACTTGTAAGAATATATTCTCACGAAAGCAATTAGTCTTCTGACTCTCCCCCCACACCGCTTGTTGATTCGAGTTTGTTTAACCTTGCTAGCTTTCACTATGGAGACCCTGGTGTTGGAGGATACGGTACCACACGTTACGAGGGATCATCAAAGCTACGATAGATCATCCATTTCAGTAGGAGGGTTACGAGGTCAAAGCCACAGGATCAGCAGATAACGTAGATAAGGGACTCTCCGGCTTCCTCTGGCCCCTATAGTAAATAGCTATACAGCCAGGAAGGTCTTAGTATAAAGAAACAGAATATTCCTTTACTAGAGGATCTTTTTAGCATATTTAATTTAATTAACCTATTGCTATATATCTAAAAGCACCCTATTTTCTATTAGTTATAAGCCTAGTATATATTTCTTAAAAGGTTAATAATAATAATATATTAATACCTTAATTTATACTAATTATAGCTATTAGTTATACTTATATAAAGAGCTATAAGCTATTATAAAGCTATAAGTCTATAGATATTATAAAGTTATATAGTTATAGATCCTAGTATTATTATAAATTATATATCTATCTATTAAACACCTTATATAAAAATAATACTTTAAATATTATAATTATTATTATTACTTTATAAAAATAACTAAAAATAAGAATACTTATTAAATAATCTTATTAAAAAGTAAGATTAATTAAAGTAACTAGTATAATAAAGTCTTATAAGTTACTAAAGAAAAAGGCATCTAGGACCTTATTAACTTAAAAATAACTATAGTTCTAATAAAGCTAGAGGACCTAGAGGAGCCACTAGCTCTTCTAACTAATTAAAAGAATACTATTTTAAAGTAAAAGACTATTCTACTATAAGACTATAATATTAAATAATAACTATAGAATAATTATAATATAAGGCAAGATAAGCTCACTAATAATAATAAGAAGAAGATAAAGATTATTAACTCCTTATCTAATTAGATTAATAAGTCCCTTTCTAACTACTATAAGGATTATATCTATAAAAAAAAAAGAAATTAGGAAGTAACTAAAGATACTAAAAATTAGAATAATACTAATACTTAAGCAGGAGGCCTATAATGCTAATATATAGCTTAAATCTCTAGTAGCCTAGACTAGCAGTAAAGACTAGGACTCTTAGTGTATTTAGTATTAAAAAGCATTTAATTATACTATTTAACTAAGGGTTATAACTATTAATAAGAAAGTTACTATATAACTCTTTCTTAAAGCTATCTATAACTATATATAACCCTTCTAATTCTATTAGAATATAAAGATATAGTCTTAAATAATAAAGAGAAAAGAGAATATAAAGTTTCTAATATTAATTATAAGCTTTAGGGAATAATAGTAATTAATAAAGTCCTTAAAGAGTAATATAATAACTTTTAAGTATTACTCTAATACTATAATAATATAACCTAGCTAATTTAGAGGATCCGGTGGCAAGAAAACCTGCCCTAAATATAGATAAAATCACTTCTAAGAAGATAACTAGTAGAAAAACTATTAGGCTTTTTAAGGAATTTATTATCCTAAAGACTCTATAGTAGGCTTCTTACTATATTTTAAAGTAAAGAAAGCTTTAAAAAGTCACTTTAAAGTAAAGCCTAAAAAGAAAAAGAAGATAATAGCCTAGCCTATTAATATAATATTTATATAGAAAGGGAAAAAGAGGGAAATAAATAATATTACTAATAATAAGACTATTATTATAAAGCAAGGAAATTCCTCTATAATATATATATTAAATATAGTCTTAAAGATTATTAATTATATTATAACTTAGCTTAAGCTAGAGCTAAAGAATATTATAATTTAGGACTTTAGATCTAATTATTATATATTTAATAATAAGGCTTAGTTTAAGAAAGAAGACTTTTATTAGAATACTAATAAGTATATTTAAGTAGAAAAATTAGAGCTTTAAGTTAAAGGTATTAGAATAGCAGTTATTATAACTAAAGGACTTAATAGGAAGTCTCTTAAGATAATTAAGCTTAAGGGTATATATTATATCCCTAGAATATATATAAATATTATCTTAATATATATTATAAAGGAAAATATATTTCTTTAGGATTATATAAAGGATATAATCTATAGCTATACTAGCGGCAAGGTTATTATAATCTTATAAGAGATTTAGGAGTAATATGCTATTTCTGCTCTTTCTACTATTAACTTATATAATTACTAACATATTACTATAGTAATTAATAAAATAAAGCTAAATAGAAATTAATAATACTATCTTTCTAAACTATTATAAAGTAATAATACTAAGCTTTAATACTAATAAATAAAGCATATAAAGCTTAAGGCTCTTACTTAAGTTATAACTAATATTCTAGGCTATAGGCTTAAAAGCCTGTCTCTCTATAAATACGAGATCTATACTATAGAAAAAGTATAATAAAATATCTCTTAAAAAATCCCTATAATAATACTAACAGGCCCTAGAGTTAGTCTTAGTTTTAATCTATATTAGCTTAGGCAGCCCGAATATAAAGGCTTAAAGTACTATATCTTATTTATATATAAAGAGATATTAATAAGATTTATATACCTTCTTAAGATAAAGCTAGAGATAAAGAACGCCTTTTAATAGCTATATTAGTATCTTTAGGTCTAATATAGCATATAAATGCAGGAGATAACCTCTAATAATAATATCTTATTCTATTCTAATAACTATATTATTATCTTAAAGGCTAAAAGAGTTATTTTTCTTTTAGTTATACTATATATTTCTATATAAAACAGCCACTTAGAGCAATTTAAAGCTAAGGTAAAGTAATATATAAGGCTACTTTTTATAGAATTATAGCTCTTTTTAGAGTTAGAACCTAAAGTTATTCTTATAATAGTTTATTTATTAAATTAAACCCTAATAAAGAATATAAAAGGCAGTTAGAAAACCCTATATAAGTATTAATAGTCCTAAATAAAGAAAAACTGCCCTCTATATACTAACCTCCCTAAGAATCTGAAACTAAGTTATTAATACTTAAAGGCCTATAGCTATATTACCTTTCTAATAACTTCTAAAGCTCTTAAATATATTAAGTCTAAAGCTTCTATTAGAAAGCAAGAACTAAAGGCATATATAGGCTATCTTATTAGCTATAAGGCATTAACTTAATATAGGATCTAAGTTCTGTTGCTTTAGTTAATATAAGTTATTATCTTAGCTAATATAGGCTTTAATAAGACTATTTAATATAATTTAAAAAAGAGAAAAAAAATACTAAATTAATAATAATCTATATATATAATATACTATATATAATAGTGCCTTTTAAGATTGCTAAAGTCCCTAAGCACTATATTATAGTTAGCCTTAGTATAAAAGATCTTAATATATAATACCTAATAGAATATAGTAATAACACTTAATAACTAATAGATAAAGAAATATCTACTTAAAAAAAGAAATTAACTCTAGAAAATATAAATAATAAGTCTATCCCTAAGAGTAATTATATTATATCTCTGGCCTTAATTATTAATAATTCTAATACCTATTTTAATATATATTATAATACTATTCCTAAACTAGAGCCCTAAGAGATATTATAGGACTATTAGTATATAAGAATCCGAGAGGCAGATGAATTTATTTAAGACTTCTATTATTTAATAAATAAAAATAAAGGCATAGTCTTTCTAATAACCTAATTAATATTAGAAGAAGAATTATTTAATAAGTCTTAATTAAATATATTATTTAAGATACCTAATAAGTTAGTTAAATACTAGAAAGCTATTCTAATAGCCCTAAAATATACCTTCTTATAATCTTTAAGAACTAAGGCGCCTATATTAAGTTTAATAAAGGTATTATAGCTTAAACTTTAAACTAGTATAAGGGCAAATACAGCCTCTAAGAAAAGAGTTAAAAACAAGTATTAAATAAAGAAGGCTTTAGACCGCAAGGCTCTAGCTAAGGAAATAGAGGCTAAGTAAGCTATTACTTATATATAAAAAAAGATAAAAGAATAATAATATTATTAACTTAATTATTATAAGAGCTATATAATTCTATCTTTATAAAAAGAATCTTTTCTTAGTCTTAAAGTTATTTTAAGCAGCTATAAAGTTATACTATAAGAATAAGTAAATACTAGCTTATAAGAATAAGATTATAAGACTTTAATCTATAGATATAGTATTATAAATCCCTCTTTAAGACTTATAAAATCTATAGTATCTTTAGCTACTTAATTTAAAGTAGGTTTATATATATAAATTTAACTTAAATAGATATTTTAATTAATTTAAAGACTAGCTTATAGTTTATAATAATAAATAACTTAAAAGAAATATAAATAACTTTATAATAATACTCTTATTAATCTTTTTTAGAATCTTTTATATTTTTTATTATTAAGAGAATTAGAAGATAAGATAGTATAATATTATAAATATATTTATATACTTAGTAATTAATAAAGAAATCTATTACTATATGCCTCCTAGCTTTACTAAGAAGAGTTATTATTAAAAGCTTCTTAAAGCTTTATATAGGCTTAAGTAGTTACTAAAGTTATAGTTTAATAGCCTTATAGGCTTTCTTAAGTAATAAGGCTACTAATAGAGTAAGAAAGACCTATATATCTTCTTTAAGGGCTTATTATAGATCTTCTTTTTTATAGATAATATTATTATAATATATTTAAAGGGATTAGAACTTTAATAAGAAGTTCTTTATAAAGCTCTAATATTTATATATAATATTAAGGACCTAAAAGAGCTTAAATAGTTCCTAAAAATAAAAGTTATTTGCAATTACTTATTTTATTAATTATAATTATTATAAAGATATATTTTATTATTATTATAATATTATTTTACTTTAATAAAAATATTAATAAAAAGACTTATAAGGCTCTATATCTTATTAATAAATTAGTTACTTTAATATATTAAATATTAGTTACTAATATCTTAAGATATTAGGCTAAGGTTAGAAGTATAAGTTATATTATAATTATTATATAATACAGAATATATTAAGAACACCTATAACACCTCAGCAGATCCTTAGAAGATCCCTCCGGGATCTACTGAGATATTTGCGGCTAAACCCTAGATCCCCTAGAGGACCTGCGGCAGACCCTGCAGAGGTTTCTAGGGAAATACTAAGGGATCTCAGGAGATTCCCCCGCAGATCTAAATAAGAGATTTCTTAAAAAAACCTAAAGAACTCTTAAATAACTAGCTTTTCTTTTTCTTAAAAAGAGGTATCTTTATTATATTTACTATTATTAGTTATTATATATGCATTTCTTATATAGTAATCAGCCTATGCCCCTAAGTAGACTAATCTAGCAGTAATTACCTTATATATAAAGGAATCCCTAGCTTCTCTTATTATTATATAACTTAATATATTTTTATTATATTAAAGCTAGCCTAATTTAACTATAACTCTAGTAAAAAGCACTAACTTATTACTAATTAGATTAATTTAATATCTTTATCTTATAAGAAAAAGATCTCTTTATTACTTAATAGACTTAAAACTTAATATCTTTTCTAATTCCTTCTTTACTAATAACTCTATTATAAGAAAGTTAACTTAAGAATATCTTATTTTAATATATAAAGGCTTAATTACTTAGTAATTAAACTATTAGACTATTATTATAACCTCTAGTATTAAAGCTAAGCTATATATATTATTAGCTTACTTTAAGTAAAGACTTAGCCTAAGGTGTTTTCTTATAGAGTTAAAGATTAATATCCCTAGCTTAGTAATTCTTTATTATAATAATAAGTAGACTATTTATCTTATTAAATTAAATATTAATAAACTAATAATAAGCTTATAGTATATTAATATTTAGAACTACTAGCTATAGTAGAAAAGGCAGGAAGGCTATATTTATATTAAATACCTTCTTATAGCCTAAATACTAATAAATAGCCTTATAAAGCCTTTAATAGCTTAAAAGCACTAAGAATTTATTAAAATATTAAACTTTAAAAATACCTTTATTAAAGAGTAATAACTAACTTAATACTTATATTTTATATAATAATAAGTTAACTAAAATAACTTAAACTTTACTTATATAATACTTATATATATAAGACTATAATATTATTTAATACTTTCTACTATTATATAAAGTAGCCTAAGTTAATATAAAAATTATATAAAAGAGTGCTACTTAGAATACTTAAGGCTAAAGTAATAATAATAAGGCTTATAAGATATATACTAATAATAGAAGTTATGCTACTTAGAGTAAGATACTATAATATACTCTTTTAAAGTAGTATCTTAGGGCTATTTAATAAAGTATTTAAAAGTATATATTTAAA
Source organism: Stylonectria norvegica (assembly GCA_014621405.1). NCBI lineage: Eukaryota > Fungi > Ascomycota > Sordariomycetes > Hypocreales > Nectriaceae > Stylonectria > Stylonectria norvegica. The sequence goes on along the minus strand of JAANBC010000007.1, from coordinate 3,241 downwards.
TACTTAAAGTTTAAAAGTATATAGTTACTTATAGCCTTTAAGAATATAAAAATCACTTTTATAAAGCTAATATTTAATTAAATATTATTTAAGTAGATTAGTAAATAGGTCTAAGCTATTAATAAGAACTTTATTAATAAAGAGACTATTTTTATTAATATTAAATAATAATATACTTCTTAAAAAAGTAATAACTTAGATTATTATATATTACTCTAGTAAATATACTATCTTAACTAGATATAGCAGTAGTAGTAAGTTTAAAGCTAGGCTTATAATAAGCTATCTCTTATAAAATAATAGCTCTATCTAATTTAAGCGGATTATTTATAAGTTATTCTCTATAATATAGCTAGTATAACTATTACTAATAGCTTAGATAGTATTAAGTTATAATTTAAGTTAGTTTATATATAATACTATAACTTAGTTAAGGTATTATTTAATATAGCTAAAATATATTCTTTTTAATCTTATTATTTTAAGTTACTTACTTTTAATTTTATATATCTTTAGTACTAAAAGCAGGCTACTTAAAAGCTATATGCTTATATTAATACTATTATTATAGGCTATTACTTTAATAAGCTCTATATTAATAGTAATATCTTAGATTTTACTTAAGAGTATTTAAAGGCTAGCTTTATTTTTAAAATATAGGCTAAGAATTATATCTTACTCTAGCTATTTTATTATATTATAGTTAAATTAATTAAATAAAAAGACTATAATTATTATAATATAAGAGACTAAGACTTACTATACTTTACTATACTCTTCTTAAATATAGCAGCCTTTCTCTATATCTTTATTAATTAGTATTATTTCTTATTTAAAAATATTTAATTAACTATTATACTCTGCTTCTTTTTACTTAAAATAACTATTATATTAATAGCTTTTTATAACTTATACTTCTTTTACTTCTTATTACTTATTATTAAGAAATTAATCCTATAATATAATTAATAGACTTTAAAGAATAGTAATAAGAAGTATAAGAGCTTAGCTATATTTAATAGCTCCTAAAGATATAGCTTTAATTAGTAAGATCTAAGAAAGTTTACTTAGCTTAAGATATACTTTTAATATAAGATTAAGAAGTAGCTTTTTATTAATAATAACTTTCTTTATAATAATTATAAATAATAGTAGTATATCTTATAGAATATTTATAATATCTAGTTTTATATATAGCAAGCTTAATAATAGGCAGCCTAATATTAAGTTACTTATTACTTAAAGATAACTAGAGTTTAATAAAAGTATTTATATTATATTATAATTAAACTATTCTAATATAATATTTAATATAATACTTTTAAGTTTACTTTATAACTAACTAGTTTAAATATTAATAATATTACTTATTAATACTACTTAAATATATATTTACTTAAGTTCTATTATAATACCTTAGCTAAGTCCTTCTACTATTATACTTATAACCTATCTTATATCTAACCTTATTTATTAATTAAAAATAAGCTATAAATAATTAATATTACTAGGCTAGTTAATAACCTCTTTTTTATCTATAATAGCTAAGATATAATTAATAACTGCTAGAGTTAGAATAGCTAATTATTTTAAATTACTATTATATATAGTCTTACTATAGTTTATAATATCTTTAGCTAGTCTAATACTAATAACTAGTATTATAAGCTATAGCTATTAGTCTTAGCTACTTATTAAATCCTACTATAGCTATCTAATATATAGCTTATTATTATTATTAAGAAGAATATAATCTTGCGCTAAAAGCAGTGTTTAATTTAAGTATTTATTATCTACTATACTTAAGACTTATTTATTAATTATAAAGATAAGAAGAGTAATATTCTAATTATTTATATTAATAATCTAACTAATATAATAACTATATTTTATAAGTTAGAAGCTATATATTAGCTATACTAGTCTTAGGCCTTTAGTAACTATAGCTAGGTATTTAATATAAATAACTTAGCCTTATAGTTCTAATAAGTAACTAAGTATTTAATAAAGCAAGTTAAATCTAATATTAATATAGGCTTACTAGACTTTAAATATATTATTTAGCTAAAGGCTTATAGCTATATCTACTTAGTTACTAAGTATAGCTACTTATTTAAGGCTGAATTAATTAGGCAGCTTTTAAATAAGATAACTAAAGAACTAAAATAAATACTTAATAAGCTAGTTATAATAGAAATTATTATTAAAAATATATATATTAACCTCTTAAGAAGCATTACCCCTCTATATTAAACTGCTTATCTTTACCTAATTTTAAGCTTATTTAATAATACTACTTAGTTAAATAAGACTAAAAATAGCTTTATATTAGCTTAAGATTAATAGGTATTTTAACTACTTAAATAGTTTATAAAGAAATAAAATAGAAAGATATTAGCTATTAAGTATATATAATAAATAGTAAATCTTTAAGTTAATAATCTAAGACTAATAGCAAAGTTATATATAGTTATTACTAAATCTAATATAAGCTCTAATATAAATACTTATAATAAGAGTAACTTAAGTAATAAAATAGCTATAATTAAATATATATACTAGAAAGTATTTAAATAATAACTAGAATAGTTAGGTCTATTATTAATACCGCAACCTTAAAGAGTTATAATTAAGATAAGCCTTTGCTAATAAAATAGCTGCAGTACTTTTTAAAAATAGCTATTAAGGCAACCCTACTAATAGCTATGGCACTCTTTAAAAATAGCTATTAAAATAACTCTACTAATAGTTATTATAGTAATAAGGCAGTGAATAATTTTATATATTTTTACTGCCTAATAGAATTATATATAAAATAAGAGTAGTTATACTTACTCTTAACTCTCTTTTCTTTTCTCCTAATATAGTATAGCTAATTAAGCTAATAAGTGTCCTTTTTTCTAATAATTATTTTTAGACCCTATTAGACTCTATTAGACCCTTTTACTATATTATTTAAAATCCTAAGATATATAATTTTAAATTCCTCTTTTCTACTAAATTTAAAAGCTAAGCTAATTATTACTTTCTATTATTATTAGCCCCTTTAATACTATAGGCATTTAGATAGCCTCTAAAAATAATAGTTAAATAGTAAACTAATAGTTATGTTTAGAGGCTACTTATCCCTTAAGCATTATAATAATCTCTAGAAATAATAATTAGGTAATAAAGTAACTGCTATTTTTAGGGGTTATTATATACTCTTTTATAAGAGTTATTACTAGCTAATATTAGGCAG